>JAODAL010010866.1:0-102846 GCA_025379985.1 Phyllomedusa bahiana
CTGAATGTTCCCCCCAGAAAAGGTCAGCGGAAACCCCGCTCCTGCTTTCGCCGTCAAAAAGGTCCAGGACCTCTAAGCCTGGGCCTTTTTTGAGCAAGCCTCTGTTTATCCAGCGATGTTATATGCCCCCTTTGCCGTTAAACGATAAGTAAAGGAAAGAACCTTAGGTGGTTAACCACCACCAACATGTTAGTACATGCAGCGAATGCATGAGTTGAAATGGAGGAACCCTTTGGGCCCAAAAAAAAGGCCAGACCGACCCCGGGCCTAAAAACCACTCTCACACCCTCTGTCTCCGCCTCCCCTCCCCACCAAGCGTTCCTCAGTTTTGCCCAGTTTTTCCAGGTCATGATCAGGGATCAGCCCCGCTTCAGCCCCCACCTCCCCCGGTTCCCACACCCCAAAGGACCCATCCTACCCTTTTCCTTTCCCGCATTTTGCGACTTGACCCCGTACAGCGGCCAGTTAGCAGCCAGCCTTCTGTTTTTCCCATTTTTTGGGAGCAGAAGAAAACACTTTAAACCCAAAAACCCATCCCAAAGCCAAAACCCTGAATGGGCATTGCCCAGGTTTTGGCCTTGGAAATGTTCCCTTTCCCGTCTGGTGGAACAGAGGGGGTTGCCACTTCATGGCCCCTTGTCTGCCCCAATACCAGATGCCGAGCAGGCATTTCTTTGCCAGAAAAGCCATCCCCGCCCTGGCCCGCCCCCGTGTGATCTAAAATTTCGAGCGCGTTGTCTGCATCGGTGTCCCGGGAAAAGTCCCTTGACCCCCCGGGCACATGGCTAGTAAGCACGGCCAAAGGCCCCCTATACTCTGTGACGCTCAGGGTGAGCCGGGGGGGATGCTCTGGGTGCGGTGGCTCCAGGCTCGGGAACTCTTTAAAGCGGAATGGTGAGGGCTTTTCCCCCAAGGTCCTTGGTGGATCCATGCCCAGAAAACCAGGCCGTGTTGAAATTAACTGTCTTGGAGACCCTCCCACACAAGGCAGGAGCTGTGGACGGGTCTCCCGCAACGAGAAAGGGGGGGGGGGTGGTGGGTAACAAATACCCTTTTGTAGGCAAGGTGGTGTGCGATAATGGGCGAAATTTGCTGGCCGCCCTTAAGATCGGAAGGCTGGAGCACATCACTTGCCTGGGGGAAATGTCATGTAACCTTGTCGTACAGAAATTTCTAATGAGCTGCCCGGGTCTGGGGGGCCTGCTGAGGAAGGCTCGAGGTGTGAGTTCGCACTTCCGCCAGTTCGCAACTCTGCTCGTCCCGCCTGGCTGCGTTGCAGCGTCAGCTCGGCCTCCCCGTCAACCGTCTCTTTGTGAAGCGTGGCAACACGCTGGGAATTCACTCCTCCACATGCCCCAGCGATTGTGGCAGCAGCGGCAATGCCATTACGCAGTATGAAGTGACACATGGACTGACATGCAGCGGTGCGGACCTGGGGTGTTGGAGCCACCGAGGTGGAGCAGGTGAAGAGTCTGCAACATCCTTGCAGTTTTTAAGGAAAGCCCCCAAATTGGTCAGTGCGACAATGCCCTTGTCTGCATGGCATTGTGGTGATCTTAGTCTGGAACGGATCGTTGGACACTCTGAAACAAACAGGTCCCGCCAGCGAACGAGAGGAGCGTGACTGGACACAGATGCGGACACGGAGCCATTACTCTCCGTCGAATCCACCAAAGGCCCGACAGTTCACAAATTTCATCGGTCTTTCATTAGGCAGTGTTCCGGGTTCTGGGCTTGTGCTAGGCGGCGCATCAGCTCTCTAAGGTGCATCATCTCAGGCAAGTCAGGCTGTGTTGAAGATTGACCGGGAGGGAAGCGGACGGAGGAGGAGGTATTCCTTAGACACCACGTTTCGACGTCCCGCCTTGAGAAAGAGGTTGGCGTGAATTTGTAGGCGGAGGGAGGAAAGATGAGGATGATGAGTTTGCTCTAGTGTCCCGCGAACACAGAGGCTGGGAATTAGCTCCATCTTTCACATGTGTGCTTGGATGCTCTTTTCCTCCAACATGATCCTCGATTAAGGCCTATGCAAAATGAAAACAGTTACTGGGTGGCCACCCTCTGGATCCCCAGTCAAAACAAAACTCAGCACTTTCCTTCCACCCACCAAATAGAGTAGTAAATTGCAGGAATAATGGAGACCTGACTGATTGGATCAAAAATGGAGACATATGTTGCGTATGATTCTCGTTCTTCAAATATCACAGTGGAATCAACATCAGCGACATGACTGCGTAGAGTGCCATGCAGCTGCTGCGGCTGCAGCAGAGACAAGGTGGCAGAAGCTATTATGGGTAACCTCTAGCAATCTTTTTTTACACCTAACCAACGCATGAAATGCAGGGCCCACACTTACAGACCAATGATGACTCCAGCTTACAGATCATGTGCCGTACTTCTGCTTATCAACACGATGTTTTTTGTATGTGTTCCGGACCCAAAGACTTCTGGGTATCAAAAATGACGTATGGCCCGAGGCTCGCTCAGCCACGCCGCATAGTGGTGTAGTCCTGCCCAGCAGCCACAGCGTCATATCTGATGCGACCTGCAGCTCAGCTGGAGGTGTCGTTACTAGACAAACGATACGGCTTTCACCACAGATATTGTGGTTCCGTTTGACTTTCATCAGTTGATTTCAAGGCATGGATCTCTGATGATGTTTGTGGCCCCATTTGCCGCGGTCACCGATTTGTTGCCGGTCTATCACAATCCTCCGTCATACAGAATTGGTTCCTCCTGAATAACTTTTTTTTTTAATTTATCTTTTCTTACTGCTATTTTTATTACCAAGTTCATTTTGTGTTTGCTGTGAGAGATTGTAAAAGAAAGCAAGGTTTCATGACAAACATCGTATTCCTTTTATCAACTTTTTCTTTAGTAATTTTTTGCTTTGTCAATGTTTGGGGTCATGTGCTGGAGATACATGCTATAATCGTGGTCCTTTGAATCAGAAATGTGGCTTCTACGTGGCATTTCTCCCTCACTAATTTTTAACCAGTGGCTGATAAGTCATTTTAATAATTTTTTGGGTCATGCTGCTTTGAAATGCAGCAATATACGGTCCCCATTCTAAAAAAATGTCGTTTTTAAACAGGACATTTTTTTCTTCCCATTGTATAAGTGGGTCAAGGGTCATGTTTTGAATTTTTGGGGGATTTTGCTGTGAAAAACAGCTATATAAGGTCCTATTCTAAAAAATCCCGGGTTTCTAACAGACATTTGTTCTTAAATTGTCAAAAAGTGGTCAGGGTCATGTTTTAATTTTTGGGGGGGGTTTTGCTGTGAAAAAGCAGTATATCAGGTCCTATTCTAAAAAAGTGGGGTTTTTAACAGACATTTGTTCTTCACAATTTCAAAAAAGGTCAGGGTGAGGTGTGTCAAAAAAACAGGATTTTGGGAGGAATTAATGGGGAAAATATTGCAAAATGATTGTTTTTTTTTAAGATCTTTAAAAGAGTGAATCCCGTGTGAGACAACCCCTTTAAGCATTTAAAAAAGAGAAAAAAGATGTGGGGGGGGATTCCCCCACCCTTTTTTTAAAAAGGGTTTTTTCTAAAATTTTAAAATTTACTAAAAAAATTGCATGTACAAAATGGGTGTTACAAATTATTCCTTTTGAAAATTGTAAAAAGGGGGGGAACGGGAAAGGGACTTAAAACAGATGTGGTTATTCAGAGGAAATGCTGTTTGGACCCAAATTCGCCCCCCAAGAACAGGGGAAAAATTTCCTAAAACAGTTGAGTAAAAAGGGAAAAAAAAGAATCCCAAAAAAAAGGGCACCTGGGGGGAAAACAGGAGCTTTAAACCCACCAGATTTAAAGTGAAGTCAATTGGTCCCCCACCCCCAAGGGAAAGGGCCCAACCCGCTCTCGTAGGGGCCCCAGAAATTTCCCCCAAACTGGCATGTACTAAATAGCTGATAAAAATTTTCCTCTGAATTGAAACAAGGGGGGTTTGGGAAAGGGTTTTAAACAGTTGTAGGTTACCCGGGACAGTTCTAGCAATGTCATTTTCAAAAAAATGGGGGTTTCCCAAAGACTCCTTTTCCCCCCACTTTTTAATCGGGTGGGTCGGGACGGGTTTTTAAGGGGTCTTTACTGCGGTCCAGGACAGGAAATATTTCCAATGCCCAGTGAAAACTAAAATGGGGGTTCAAAGACTCCCTTTTTCCGGGGGCCATTTTAAATTTTGGGGGTCTGCAGGTTTTGGGGGGTCAGTTTGGGGGCCCCGGGGGAACGGGTATAGCCCAATTTTTTCCGGGTTTAAACAAAAAATGGTGGTTCAAAACCCCTTTTTCCCTTGGCCACTTTTTAATCTGTGGGTCAGGACGGGTTTTTAAGGGTTTCATACTGCAGTAAGGACAAAATATTTTCCAAGGGCCCAGTTTCAACAAAAAATGGGGGTTTTTAAAAAGACTTTTTTTTTCCCGGCCTTTTTTTTAAATCTGGGGGCCCATGCAGGTTTGGAGCTCATGCTGGGGGCCCCCAGAACGGGTCTAGTCAATGTCCAGTTCAATTTAAAAATTGGGGGGTTCAAAGGGACCCCTTTTTCCCAGCATTTTTAATCTTTTGGGTCAGAGGGTTTTAAATGGGTCATATTTGCGGTCCAGGACAGTATAGTAAATGTCCAGTTCAACTAAAATGGGGGGTTGAAAAGACTCCCTTTTTCCCGGCATTTTTTAAACCCTTGGGGGTTTCCATGCAGGTTTTGGGGGTCATGTTTGGGGGCCCCCGGAAGGTATGTCAAATTGGTCCAGTTCAACTAAAATGGGGGTTTTAAAAGGGACCCCTTTTTTTCCAGGACTTTTTAATTTTGGGGTTTTCAGGCGGGTTTGGGGCTCATGCTGTGGCCCAGGACAGGTTAGTAAAGTCCAGTTAACAAAAAATGGGGTTTTCAAAGACCCCTTTTCCCCCGGCACTTTTAATTGGGGGTCAAAAACGGGTTTTAAATTTTTTTCATTTTGGGTCAGGACAGTTATATTTAAGGGTCCAGTTCCACAAAAAAGGGTGGTTAAAAAAGGATTTTTTTTTTCCGGCATTTTTTAAATTTTGGGGTTTCATCCCGGTTTTGGGGCTCATGGGCGTTCCAGGGCCCGGGAAAATTCCCAATTGTCCAATTCAAGTAAAATTATGGTTCAAATTCATACTCCCCTTCTGAATTTTTTAATTTTGGGGGGTAAATGCGGGTTTTAAAGGGGGTCAGGCTGCGGGGGCCAAGACGGGGGTTGTGAATGGTCTATGACTTTTTTTTGGGCTTTTATAACCTAAGGGGGTGTTCCCTTAAGATGTAGCACTTTATCCTTTTTGGGACTGTTGTGGATTTTTAGTTCCCAGCTTATCCAGCCCTGTTTGGGTGAAAGGAAGGGAAGGGGGTTGCTCCTCTCCCATAGCTTTAATGGTAACCCGGCGATAATTATTTATGGATTTTGGGAATTTCCCGTTTTGGGATAATTGACGTTTAAGGGGGACTATTGTCCGAGGACGAAAGTAAAGTAATCGCCCCCCAAAAACCACTAGTCAAGTTTTAAATCAGGCGTGGATCGGCCAGGTTTTAAAACACACCAAGGGTTTTTGGCGTCGACTCACCTCCCCAATGGGTCCTCACCCCAAATTGTGAGAAATAAGTCGGGGTTTAAAAAACTCCCTGCCCCTAGTACTATTTTTGATGTTTGCCCACCGCTGATCCCAACACTTTGCCGGGACGTTTTCCCATCTGCCACCCAACCATCTTTTCCAGGGTTTTTGGGTTTATTGCAAAAAATTTTCCCACTCTGTCTTGTGCCACTTTATGCCCTAAATGCTGGGTGATGTTGCTGCCGGGGGACCTCCACACTGTGTCATTGTGGAAAAACTCTCGGGCCCATCAGGGCTGTTGCCCTGCCCCCGTCTACCCAAAAATCTCTGTCTTTGGTGCCCTCTGTGGCCTATTCCAGTTTTTGCCCCCCCCAAAAGGAAATTGTGAAACCCCTCTCTGCCTTTTGCTGCTCCCCCCCCGGGAAACCTCCACATTTCGGGTTCACTATTGTTGCCACCTGAGCTCTCTGGTTTTTTTTTTCCAGCTTTAGCTGGCATAAATTTTTTTAAGGCATTTTTTCCCGCTGATTTTTGGGGGGTTTCAGTTTTGTTTTAGGGCCCGGGTTTTTTTGGGGGTTTTGAAGTGTTCAAATTTCCCGGGCGGCAGTCAGGGGTTTTCTTTAATAATAAAAAACAATTTATAAAGGGAAAAAAAATTCCAAGCTCCCCTTGGGCTTTTTAAGGGGGGCCCAAAAACGTTAACCACCCGGGCAGGCTTTTTTGCAGCCTGGAAAAAAAGCTTTTTTTTTTAACGTGATTCGTCCCGAATTTAATTCGGAACGAAGTTTTTTTTGGGTAGGGAATTCAGCGAAGGGGAGCGAACCAAATTTTTGAGAAATTCCCCCATTTTAAAGCTATAAAGCAAGGAAATTTTTGATCAAAAAAGCATCAGCAGGTTGTGGTGTGATGCATTTTTTTGGTCCTTGGGGAATTTTTTTTTTCTAAATTTTGTGTTTTATTTGCCCAAAATAAATTTTTTTGGCTGTTTTTAAATAAACTTTCATACTTAAGGCTGGTTCATCTTATCGTTTGTTTTTTTTTTATCTAAAACAATACTTCCTATTTATTGTTTCTCGTAACTTTAATCTTTTACTGCTTGGAGTCTAGTTTATCGATATTAAGAAAAATCTGAATAATACTTTGGGGAAATTTAGAATTTAAAATTCTGTTTTTTTTACAGATCCAAACCAGTTTGATTATTTTTTTTTTCCTTTTTTGGGAAAATTTAAACCCCACCCAAACCTGATGCAATAACTACTTACTAAGAAGTAAAAGGAGTTTTAAAAATTGTTCTTATTCTACGGTCGTTATCGGTTCGGCATACTGTCTCTCTAAAATTTTACCACAAATGCTTTGTTTTACAAATCTTGAATAAAAATATAAAGAAAAAATTAAGAAACGGCTAATAATAAACGGGACAATAATATTGATGTTCAAAGTAAAAGCGGGTCGTTATAATGGAGGTGAAGCTCTAAAAACCTAAAACGAAAGCGCACATATTAGATTGTAGAAAGTGGTGCTAAAAGGGAAATATTTAAACAATGGGCAAAAATTAAAAGTTAGCAGAATATTTACCAAATTTAAAATTTAAAAAACATTTTTTTTTTACTTCCCATTACAAAACAAATAAAAAGGAATTTTATCATTAGAAGTCAGGCGCTATAAACCCCTCGGGTCTGGTCTTAGAAATATAGGCAACATGTCCCCAAAACAACCCAAAGCCCGGTTTTTTTGGGTTTATTTTTCGCCAAAACCCACTTTTTCGACCCTATTTGTTTTAAATGAAAAATTGTACACCAAAAAAAAATTTTCGAATTTTTACGTGGGCATTGGGCCCTTTGTTAAAGCAACTAAATAAATGTGCACATTAAGGGGCATTTTCATAAAGTTTTTGGGACCTTTGTTTGGGGGAATGCGCCTTGTTTGGCGATTACCTTTTACCCCCAATGATTGCTTTGTGCCGGGAATTGCGCAAAAGTGCCTTTTTTTGACGTGGGTTCGATTTTTTTTTTTGGGGGCATTAAGTTTTTATGCAAGGAATAGACCCGACACCAGTTTTTGGGGAAAAGGTCCGGGGGCTTTCTTCTGCGCTTTTTCACTGATTTAAAGCGGCCAAACTAGTGTGAAACGAAAATTTTCGACATGGCGTCCCCTAAAGTTGATACAGCCAAAATAAATGCACAACATTAAAGTGTTTTTAAAATTATGATATTAAAAAAAATTCTAAATTATTACACCCCTTTCAAACCCAGTTTTACAAACACCAAGTCCTCCCTTAGAAAAATTTTAAAAGGGTTTTGCATTTCCCAAAAAAAGAAAGAAAAAAATTTTGGGAAAAAAAAAGTTTATCAAAAAGGCCCAAAAGAAAATAAAAAAGAAAGGGTTTAAAAAGTTATAACCAACCTAAGCAAATAACCCCCGTGGGAGGCGCGCGCCCTCCCCGTCTCCTCCTTCCCCCTTTTAATTTTAGCTTTTTTGGTTTCTCGCTAGGTAGATATTAAAGTTTAAAACTTTTTTTTTCTTATTTTTTTGCTTTCTTTTTTACAATAACATTTTCTTAAATACAAGTATGTATTTTGCTTGTGGTATACTTTTTTATTCCTGATTTTGTCAAACTTATTTTGGATGCGTAACTTTTATATTTCTAGGGGACAAGCTTGCAGTCTCACTGGTAGGTGTGTAATAATTTTTAATGATTTTTTTAATATCATGCATTTATGAACTATGTATTTTACATTTTATTTGGTAGGGTTCTGTGAGATTTGATGTTATTGATGGTGTTGCAGCTGGGGAGTTATAAAGAAAATCCCCTAAAATTGTATTGGGTTTTTAATGAGATCAGCTGACGATCTAATGTGTAAGGCAGCCTCCAGGCCCTCCCTCTGGTTGCAGATTTTTTAAAAAATGTTTTATCCCCTTTTTTTCTTCAGTTAATTAAGGGTTTTGGTGTTTTTCCCCTTCCCCCCAAATAAAGTATAAAAAAAAAAATAAAAAAGTCCAGTTTTCACCCCTTTGGGAATCTTTTTCTTTTTTAAAGGGGTTCTTCCCTTTTAAATTTTTTGCTCCGAAATAAACAAGGTAAAAAAAAACCCTTAAAACTACATAATTGCCCTTTTTTTCCTTGTTACCCCTTTTTTCCCCCCCCCCTTGGATGAATTTTTTAGGGTTTTTTAATTTTTTCTAAAAAAAAAAAAACACAGAATGTAAAAACAATATTTTTGAAAACCTTTGGGGTTTTTTAGAAAATCCAGAAGTATTTAAGGGCCCTCTTCCCCCCTTTAAAATAAACATTTAAACCCCTCAAAGTTTAAAAAGACCCTTAACATTTTGCCCCCTAGTAAAACACCAAATGCCCCAAAAAAAAAGGAAAAATTTACCCAATATAAAAACCAAAAAAAACAGAAAAATTTGGAAAACAGATCCCCCGCAGCAGTTTTGAACAAAAAAAAGGGATTTGGGAAATTTTAAAATTAAAAATGTACCCATTTACTTCCCAAAGCTTTGTCGTAGTGCCTGGGAAAAGGGCAAAAGAAAAAGGTAGCATGCAGACCTTTGATTTTTAAAAAGGGGTTCTACACTCAAGACCAATTCCAGATGGAGTACTCGCTCTGACAGTGGCGGCCCCACCTATCGGTGGCTCACTCTCCCATATGCTATTTTTTAAAAAAAAATTCATTTTCCGTTTTTAAGGTGTTTCTAAGCCAAGGGAAAAGGCCCAATGAAAAATTGGGGCACAGGGAAACCCTGAAAGATGATTTTGATTTAAATTTGCAGTAAATTTCAGTAAAGGGCCTTTTTCCAGGAGGGGGTAAACGCATGACAGGTGCGGTCCCACCTATCGGTGGATCACCCTGCACTACTGCTATTACTATAATAGAGTTACTTGAAAACAGTCTGTACATATAACCTACTGAGATGTCCAAAGTGAAAAATTATAGCCAAAACGGTTAATCAAATAGGACCCGATTAGGACTCTACTGAAGTCCCAACACATATCAGGGGACAAAAAAAAAATAAGAGGGAAAAATTTTATTATACAGCAGCACTTACACAGGATAACTGTGGTGGGAAGATTTACAAATGATGCCGGTGTGCTTTTTCTAGATGCAGCATGCTCTAGGTGTAGATTTTTGGGTTTGGAAGGGTTTTTCATTTTTTCTGCCTTAATCCCCCCATTTTTTTTTTCCCACAAAATGATATGTTTAAAATTTTGTTGAAAATTTTTGGGGTTTTTGGGTGGAGGTGTTTTTTTCACATTTAAAGAAGAGTCTTTGAACCTCAAGATCTATGGAAAGATTTGTTATGGAAAAAACAGCATTGAAATTGCAAGTACTAAAACATGTTATACTGTAACAATGAACAAAAAGGCATAAAAAAAACTCTTGAAAAAAATACATTCAGTTTTTGGGGCCAAGAAAATGCCACTGAAAATTGTGTGCACAGGAGAAACATGAAAGATGCAAGTCACATTTCATACAGTAAATACATATTTTTTTTCTGAACATCCACACAATACAGAAACTTACAAGAAAGGATAACATCAGATTTATTTATGTTGCACTGCTACCTTGTGGAAAATGGAGGCAGTCTAATCTTACAATAATATTGGAAGTATTTTTGTTGTAGTAGGATCTGCCTGGAGGTGATCAAAATCTTTGTTAGCAAATGATCTAAGCAATATATTTTTATCTTACAATGTATACAGGGATAGCTTGTAGACCATAAAAGGCATCAAGCAACATAATTGGCTTATGTCTACAGCTGACACTGGTGCCGAAGAAGACGGATTGTCGAGGCGCTAAATTTGTGATTTACTTTTGCGGCCTTGTGCACTGTGACAGCTCACAGTCAAGATCACTCAGGAAGTTTAAAGAGGTATCTTAGACTAAAATAAGGACCTGCTTTTATTTGTTTTGTTTAAAGGAAACAGCACCACTTCTTCTCAGTGGCTGTGTCTGGTATTGCAGCTCAGGCCCATTTACTTGTGTATTTATTATCACCATTTATTTTAAAGCACCAGTAGTCCCAGGATGCTGTACATTGGATGGAGGTTACAATGGCAACACTAAATAGCTAACAACTGGTACAAGGGGAGAGAGAATCCTGCCCACGAAGGCTTACAATCTACAAGAGAGGAGAAAGGGGCAGATATGTTTGAGAGATTTTAGATGGTGTAGTGGCAGCAGGGTTATAGTAAATTGTAGGATATCTTGAAAATATGGGTATAAGATTATTTTTCACACTAGTGAGGGTGGAGAAAAGTCTGATGTGTTGGGGTAATGAGTTCCAGATATGGAGGAAGCACGGGAGAACTCTTGGAAATGGTTGTGGGAGGACCTGACAAGAGGAAAGCAGAGACGAAGATCCTGCAACAACACAGAGTATTACCAGAGTATTACTATTGCACCTTCAGTTGTCTCCTTCTCACCCAATGTCTTACTTATGGTTTTGTAGCCCATTCCAGCTTAGTGCAGGTCTATGATCTTGTCCCTGACATCCTTAGAAAGCTCTTTGGTCTTGCCCATGTTGTAGAGGTTAGAGTCTGACTGATTAATTAAGTCTGTGGACATGAGTCTTTTATAAAGGTGACTATTTAAGACAGCTGTCTTTAATGCAAGTAACGAGTTGATTAGGAGCCTCTAACTGTACTGTAGGAACCAGAACTCTTAATGGTTGGTAGGTGATCAAATATTTATGTCTCTGAACAAAATGCAAATAAATTTATATAATTTATACAATGTGATTTTCTGGATTTTATTTTTGATATTCTATCTCTGTTAAAAATAAATGTTAAAATTAACCTACCCTTAAAATTATATACTATTCTTGTCTTTGTCAGTGGACAAACTTACACAATCAGCAAAGGATCAAATAATTATTTCCTTTACTGTATATATGGATATTATATGTCATAATGTCCTAGTGTTATGATATAACCAATGACCTAAAATTTATTTTCTGTAAGTAGCAGTCACATGCCCACCAGGACAAATGGAGGAAACGGCGCTGGTTTTGTGATACACATCTTATTGAGAGTCTTGAATGTGAAACAGAGAGGAAGAGTAGTAGTAAATCCCCAATAATACCAATGTTTTATGGCACTGGAGTCTCTATACTACACAAACTCTACAAGTTTTGGGTTTGTTACGAGAGATCTTGAGTTTCTGCTTTATATATAACATTTAAAGTCTCCTGAAAGTTTAATGTTACCTTAAAAGCCGGAAGTTTCTTTAATATTTATAAGAATGAAATCATTATAACTTTTTCCAAGACAAGATGAGATCAGAGCCGAAAGGAATGGTTATAGATGTGAAAAGATTGCTAACACTAAATATCTTTAGATTAAATAATCTAACCTGGGACTGTCATAGCAGACAGTGGTCAATGAGAAAGTGAGCTTGGCTTGTAGGGCTGCACAATGTCCACACTTACTTTTGCAGAAATTTAGTTAAGGACTTTCCACAATATAAATTCAATGCAATATCATCATGTGGTAGCAAAATCCCCAACCATCTGCAATTCACCTATGTTTTCAATTATGGTGTGTCCACGTATATAGATTTGGGCAGCTGCAATCATAATTATTCAACATTCGCTATAAACTAGGTTTATTCATAAAATTTTCAAACTTTCAGCTGTCAAACAAGAACATTTTGAGCAGCTCAACATAACTAATGCAACAAGTGGTTTCTCCAAATTCGATACAAAATGCCTCTTTTCGAGGCTTCTACAGTTTCGGAATCACCCACCTCCTTCATTGCAAGCTTCAATAGTACTTGGTAGAACATCTTTTGCTGTTATGACTTTCTAAAAACATGATGCATAGTCAGACACCAGCTTCTAGCACAATTCTTGAGGAATCTCAGCCATCTATCACAGTCAATGGCTCTACACTTTCACTGGTCATTCAAGTCCACTGTCTTGGGATAACTTGACTCCTCTCTGTCCTTCAAGCTACATATCCAAACTCATACCTCTGCCTGTCGCCTGCTGCCTCCTTCTGAAGAATTTTTCTTGAATCCACTCATTCCATAACTTTGATGCTTTGAGAATTCTAGTCCATGCCCTTGCCCTCTCTCACCTAGACTACTGCAATGTCCTTTTCTGCATTCTCCCATCTTGCACTCTTGCTTCCCTTCAATCCTTGATCAACTCTGTTGCTCACATCTCCTCCGCTACTCCTCTGCCTCTCCCCTCTACCAATCCCTTCACTGGCTTTCTATAGCCCAGCAAATTCAGTTCAAGTTATTAACTATGACATAAAAGGCTCTCCATAACCTCTCCCCTCCATACAACTCTGCCCTAATCTCCAGATACCTAAACCCATGCAATCTCCGCTCCTCAAAGGACCTTTTTCTCTGCTCTCCTCTTATCAGCTCCTCTCACAACTGCCTCCAAGATTTCTCCTGTGCTTTTATGAATAATAATAATAGTAATAATAATAATTCTTAAGGGCAATGAATGCTCTCCAGTTCACTAATGTTCTTGAGTTTGTGTGCTGCAAATGTTTTCTTCAAATCCCACCAAACACAGCCTTAGCGACTTTATGGTATACCTGGTATACGACGTATACATAGGGTCCGTTTACACGGCAATGGATAAATACCGGTCGGTTTATTACCGGTTTTGTCTGTTTGTGTCCCGTCCCCAGGCCGAGGGGGACCTTTTCTCTGCGATGAGCGGGGAAAAGCCCCCCCCCCCCTTTTCCCATCACATTCCATATTCTGTCCGAAAACGGGCTGGAAGAAGGGCAGCACAATGTTTTTTTGGCGGGGCCCGGGGGTTTTTGAAAAACCCCCGGGGTGGAAGCCCATGCAGGGGGGCTGCTCACGGTTTAGGAAGCCGTTTTGCTTTTGCGGACTTTTTTCGACTCTGCAAAACCCCAAACCTCTGAAAAAACCGCTAAAACCCCGTCCGGGGGGGACTTTCCTTTTAGGGGGAAAAAAGTTCAAGTTTCACAGCAAAAGAGAATTTCTAGAATCAATTAAACAAAACTTGAATTATGTGTGGATTATCTCCAGGTAATCTGTTTTCATCCCATGCTCAAGAAAAGTACTGATTTTTTATTTGAAATATGTTGGTAAAGCTAAACTTAAGTCTGTAGTCCTACTGCAAAAAGTGAAATGAGGCCCCCCAGCTACCATGCTCCACTTACAATGCTGGTGTCTCCCTATGTGGCAGAAGAGCTTTTGGGCCCTCTCTGGCTGCAGGGCCCAGTAGCGACTGCTACCTTTGCACTCTCTATAGCTATGCCCTTAAGTTTGACAGTCTCTAGTGGAAACAAGGACTGTGAAAAGTGATGACAGAATTTGTTACTTCTATTAAAAAAAAAAAATAATCTCTCAGCTATATGCAAAAAAAACAACATTTTGTTGGACAAAAAAAGAAGTCTCTGTCCTTGGCCAACTTAACTGATGAGCCCCATAACAAGTTTAAGAAGGCAATATTATCAAGGCATCATTTGCACGTGGTTCCAGGAGTCTTGTGATTTTCTGGCCACATGGGCTACATTTTCTCATTTCTATAATGTACTGAAAAGTAGGTATTTTGGGATTATGGAAGTCTTCATGTCACATCAAAGGCTGGAAACATCATATTATGACCAGAATGTGTATGACATAGGCTTAAAGAAAGCTGTAGGAGTAAGTTAAGGTTCACAACTGTGTTCAAGGTTCTGTTAAGAGCCTTTGTGACATAGGTTAAACTGGATCCGTTACACCACAGAAATCAACAGTTCCAAATGGAACCCATTGACTTCAATGGCATTAATCAGGTTTCTCTCATGGTGTCCATCCCTATTTCTAGTATTTTTGATGAAATTTGTGATGGAGGCTCTGAACAGAGCTTCCGGGGCAGACATGAACCTAGCCAGACATTCAGCGATAATATATGCCACTTTCCAGCCTAAATTATAGTAGATATGTTGGGCTGTAGAGGACAGGCCCATTTCTGCTGAGCCCTAATCACTATTCTAAATGGGGCAAGAATGGCATCAAAAATGTTGCAAAGTGTTGTGCAAATAAGGCTTTTGTATACTGGAAAACTTACATTAACTCTATAATATTGAGGCTAATTGACAATTGGCATCAACTTTTGTCTCTTTATACAAAATGCACAACTCTGGGGGAAGTTTGTTCAATATGGTTGGGTGTATGTTTCAGAAGGGCTGCCCACTGTCTCCTACCCTCAATCAGAATATTCCTATGGCATCTTCCTTCAGGTTCAATCTCCTCCACATTGTGCTATTCCAGTTCCATTAAACACATCTAAATGAGGGAGAAACCTCCTTCCAAAGTCCGCAATATGTTTGAATTCATGCAATAGTTTTATTCATATGTTACCACAAAAGACACATCAGCTCAGCAAATACTTCAAAATGCAGTCAGAATAAATTCATAAAAATATGGAAAATCTAACAACAGCTTTTCAGGTGAAAGCCCTTCGTGGATGGGAAAGGGATTGCACATGCATGTGGTGCTCATCCATGGTAAGAGCATGCTGATGCCAGTGCCATCTTTTCCATTGGGCACACTAGGCAGTATAGGGGCCCCAGATGGTCTATTTATGTCTCAGGATTACAATAAACATACCCTGGATCTCAGGGTTGGCTTTGCTTATTTAACTGTTTGTGTGTTTTTAGGATGTGCAAACAGTTAAAAACCATAGTGGAGAAGGGAGCCAAAGGCTCACTGCCCTACCAAATAGTCTTGTAGGCTGCAGGCTGCCAGTGTCCACACATAAGTAGCATGTGCTTATGGGGAGCTTGAGGCATGGCCAAATGTGTCGTCATGTATTTGGGTAGTGCTATGCCCTGGGGCCCATAATTCTGTTAAGACGGCTCTGGCTGGTGCAGTGCCTTTGCATGTCCACTACACCATGTCTTGCTGCTTCCTAGCTTCATCTTCATAAGCCTGAGGAAGGGCTTCTACCCAAAAAGTTGCAGTTCGAATTTCCCCATCCTTATTAATTTTTTCTGATACTCTTCGAATTTCCAAATTCTTATGAATTTTTTTAACAAACTTTGAAATTTTTGCTGCGCTGAATTGCCTATGTTGTGGTGATAAATCAATAAAACTATGGTATGAATTCAGCCATATTACGGACTCTGGCGTGCGGTTTCTTCTTCATATTAATGTGTTTTCTGGATACAAAGAGGCAGTGGTCATCCCATAGAAACGTGCACCCATCAAGCGGTCATAACCTGTATAGAGTTGTGGAACTTGTATTTTGAATGGAGATTATTCCAGCTCTGTCGTCACACACCTGATGAAGGGCTCTGCCCAAAACATTTGCTGACTGTGATAACAAACTGAAGCACTGTTGTAGACACATGTATGAAACGGTTTTAGTCTAAAACTCACTTTTTGCCTATAGGTTTTTATGGGGAAAAAGTGAGTTTGAGACCAAAACCGTTTCGTACATGTGGCCCTAAGGGTGACTAAGGGTATGTATTTTGGTGCCCAGACGCCATTAGTAGTGTAGAATGCACCTGAATCTATGAACCTGTTCTACTGGTCATAGATTTAGCGCTTTCTAGCTACAAAACGACTAATCAGGCTCAGATAAACCACTTTTAAAGTGCTCTACCTGTTCCAATAGTAATGCACCTGGATTTGCCATACTAAAGTCATAAATGTGTAGAATACTACAGTTGTAGTGCAACACGCCTCTAGAATGACCCCGCATCTTAGGTGCATTACAAAGTGCCGTGGGCACCTGATAATGCACCTAATTATGCATTGTGCTTGCTCATACATCGAACGCACAGGGCTACGCCAGTTTTTCGGCTAATAGGACACCAGACTACTGGCACAGCCCCGTACACACATGTCACCCTAAATCAATACTTATCTGCATTTTCTCTCCAAGACCTGAGACACTAGTTGAATCTTCTTGTCTCTACTGCGTATCACAAGGCATTATGGGAAAGGAGCTGGGAAGCTCATGCGCCCCCTATTGGATGTAACAAATCCTCAATTTGCTTCTGATTCACCAAGTCTTTAAGAAGCAAAAGGAATATTATGTCTCTACTGCGGTGATACACAAATAAAGCAATGTCACTAATTCAAGCATATTCCGGACCACATCAGTGCAGTTCCTCTCATTTAAACGTTTGCCTTCTTAGTCCGCACTTACTGCCAAGTACATTTTTCCTACACTTCTTCAGAATTGACACAATGAACTGGATAAGTTACTTCCGTCACCAACTCTCACACATGCGGTCACATTTTTTAGAATCATTTTGTGTGATGACAAATTCCGGTTCATCACAGAGAATAGCAATTGAGGTGGCGCTATTCAGGGGCATGCAGCTTGCTTTCTGTCTCTCTAGCACTGCTGCAAGCCTCAGCTGGCAGTTCTCCGATGCTGACAGAGCAGCACTACTTGGTATTGATAGCCTCGTCTGGCTGCAGTAATAGGAACGTTAACCTAAACTTGTATAGTTTCCATCACTGCTCTCCACTCAGGAGCCTCCATCCATCTCCGTGCCACTCGTCAATAACGCTGATGGACCCTCCAGACACTTATCAATATTTAACTCTCTCTCCCATTGACTCAGCAATTACCTAGTAATTGATTTAAGATTGATTATCGCCAGGATAACATTTTAATGTTGATAACTATCAGAATGTGAAATTATTTGTCTTTATAGACCTGTTTGTGCTGCTGATTGATGTTCTGAGGGTTAATGAGGCTTGAAAAAGCAACATATTCTTTAGAATGAGCTGCGATCCATCTTCACTTGGAGAATTTGTAGCTTTGCATGGCCGGACAGCAGGACTCTGTGCACCATAAGCAGTATAGGTGGCTTCGCTTGTGTCTCCAGTGGAAAATATGTCACATTTTGACCTCGGATATATAAGGAATTACATTTCATCAATCAACATTTTCCAGCATGTTTCTAAAGCACCAAATCCATAATGCTGAAATGTAAGTCTGAATCGAGGATGGATAGTATACTTCTAATTAGGTTTCTCTTAAAATATGCATAATATATATATATATATATATATATATATATATACACACTCGTCGGGGCAATGAAAATTCTGTATTTCTCGAGCTCTATTACTTGCATCTGATTGGATGATGCAGATAGATGTAGCAGAGCTGAAATATGCAAAACGGGACAAAACTCAGCTCTGCAAAATATGTGTACATGCACTGTATTTTATATATATATATATATATAATATATATATAGCATAATATTACATACTGTAAAGTTACAAAATAATAATGTGTATGTAAATACATATGTAATATAATGCAATATATATATACATTATATATAATAAACTATATATAATATATTATGTATACTCTATGTTTATTTATAGATGGATATAATGCAATTGGATATATATAGTATATATATATATATATATATATATATATAATATAATATATATATATTGTGAGCTTTAATGGGTCTGGTTTCGTGACTCACGTTTTCAGGCAGAGACAGAGACGTATTCCAGGTGAAAAAATACAGGGCTTCTATATTTTATTGGCAGCAAACAGAAAATGCAAAGTGCAAGGCATGCACAAACACAAACAAAAACAAAACGCCTGCCCGTCTGGGCTCTAACTAACAGAGACCAACTGACTATCAGTCTGTAAGTTCCCTGCTGGTTTTCCAGCAGGTCTCCACCCAAGGCTTAAAGGTAGCCAGGGGTTGTAACCACCCTAGTCAGCTTACCTGCTGACTTTTATACTCCAGGTAAACCCCGGAGTGGAGTCATGGGGAGTGAGCACCCACCCTGCTCTATGCTCACTCCCAATGAAAGGCCGACCCAGGAAATGGCTGAAGCCATACTAACCTTAAATGTGTTAAACATATGTCGACAGTCTGTACTGTCGACATCCATCTAATTTTGGCCTTTCATTCCCCCAAGGCTCCTTACCTTGGGGGCATGTGTCGGGACATCGGAAGGTGCACGCAAGGACCCTGGCCGGGATGTATACGCCATTGTAAACCCTTCCTGCTGTTGCCACCTTACTATATACATGTATATATATATATATATATATAATAATATATATATAATATATAAATATATATAAATAATATATATAATATAATATATATATACTTATTTTTATATAGTATAAATCTACATATACTAATAATAATGTAATTATATCTATTTTATACATATACAGTATATGTAGAAATATAAATAAATATATTATTATTATTATTAGGTTATAAACAGTATGTAATATTATGCAATATATTTATGTAGCTGCCATTTTGCATATTTCAGCTCTGCTACATCTATCTGCATCATCCAATCAGATACAGTAAAGAGTTTGAAGAATACTGAATTTTCATTGCCCGATATATCATATATATATATATACATATATATATATATATATATACATATATATATATATATACACATATATATATACACACATATATATACATATATATATATATATATAAATATATATATATATATACATATATATATATCAAATTATAAATATAAATATATATATATATATATATATACATATATATATATATATATATATATAAATATAAATATATATATACATATATAATATACATATATATATATATACATATATATACATAATATATAATATTATATATATACATATAATATATACAATATATATACATATAATATAACATATATAAAAACATATATATAATATATATATATATATATATATACATATATATATATACATATATATATACATATATATAAATATAATATATATTAATATATATTATAATATATAAAATATATATACAATAGCGTGCACGTACACAGATGTAGCAGAGCTAAAATTTGTGCTGTTGTGCATTTAGTGCCAATGAATAACTTAGCTCTGCTACATCTATCTGCATCTTCCAATCAGATACAGGTGATAGAGGTGGAAAAATACCACATTTTTATTTCCCCAATGTGTGTTTCATAGAGAAGTTTTGAAAGATGTTATATTGGAACAGAAATACACCTTCAGTGGGGTTTATTTTAAGCAGTGCATGGTACAATGAGATCCAACCATGCTTATTTAGTAGCAATGTGATGTTTTATATGTACAGCAATGGAGCTGGGTACAGATTTTGTTAAAAGGAAATATAGTTTGTACTAGTAAATCTAACAAAGTCACGCACAGCAATAAAACAATTTCACATCTTATTGGTATTTGTTACACAAAACAAGAGCCCCTTCCAGTTTAATGAACATGTTTTTTCTGTATACGTTACTTTCCGGTAAACGTTCAGGAAAATGTATAAGAGACGCTGCACAGAAATACATTGTCTCTGTATTTGAATCTGTTAATGAGTGGGTGTCACTAAACTGCTTTTTAAGACAAAGGTTAATCAAAAATTCAAGGCACAGACTACAAGGCAACAGTGCCATCCAGTGGCTGTATCGGTGCTCTCTAGGATGAATGAAGGGTCTGGACAGTCTGGACGCGCACATAGCGATGATCTGGACAATGTTCACACTGCACCGTTCCTGCACCTGCCAAGGACCTATTTAAGGTGGATTTGTCCCAAATAGGTAACAAAATGTAAGAAAAATCTGGCCACATTTTAGTACCAGTATTAGAAAGCAACACTCGAGACCCCCCACTTCTATGGTGAAAAGGGAGCACGGTTCAAACTGCAGCAGCTTAAGGGGGTTTTCCAGTAAGAAAAAAATAATTTGGGTCTGGGTGGTCCACAAAAGAAAAAAAATTGGTAACTAATGGTCTCCTGCTGCTGTCTCTCCCGACCTTCACTTGCTGGTTCTCATCACGACACGCTGGCTCCATTGTAAGTGAATGAACCACAAGCTTCTCCTCTGGGTCAGGATAAGAACCTGGAAGACGAGAGGAGCGTATTGCCGAGAGCTCAGGAATGGCAGGGACAGATGGGTAAGTATTATTTTTTTTCTTTTTTTTAGACCACTCTGGCCCCAATGGAATATAATTTCTTACTGAACAACCCCTTTAATTCACCATGTAATCTCCAGCCTTATAATATATCCCGTTGCGCCTTACACATAGCTCCACAGATGCATGGATCAGCTGTGGCCCTCAGGAATACTCAGACCAACCTGGAACAATTCCAGGACTTGTGGATAAAACATATGTATTTACTGAATCATCTTCAAACGCACAGTCCACAACACCATGACCATGACGGCGCTTACCCTTTTCAGACCAAATAGGTCTTTCCGTGGTCAAGGACCGATTTGGTCTGAAATGCGTAAGCATCATCATATTCATGTCATTGTGGACTGTGCGTTTTAAGGTGATTCAATAAATGGATATGTTTTATCAACAAGTGCTGACTTTTTTTTCTAATTTAATGGAAAACCTCTTAAATTAATAGGGAGACTGACCTGCAGGCAGTGGGTTATGGAGCAGGAGGCGATGAGCAGACTGATAGTTAGTTCTGTGGATAAAGACTCAGTAGAAATTGTAACTTATTGATTAAAATCCTTGCTCTTTCTATGGTTTGGAGTCCTTTGGGTGGTCCTAATCTGTGACAGACAGCTATCTCTCTACACATTAATACCGAGAAGGCTATCAGTCTCTGCGTAGGACCACCCACTGGACTCTTCCTTCAAAGCTATATATAAATCTGCCCAATTCCATCTGTGTTATAACATACTGCCCACACAGGTTCCCTTTATGTTTGCTTCTTTGCTGTCATAAATTGGATGCTGGATACTATGCATAATATCATCCAATACACTCATAGCAACAAATTAACTGAAAAAAATAAATAAATACATGTAACATAATTACATCTTGAAGGCTGCTCCTACACAGCTCCAACATATTCATCAATGCAGTACATAGATTATCATCACTCACATTGGGCAGGGCCATGTAAAATAAATTGAAACATCTGACTTACCAAGGAGTTGTTATTATAGCCCTATCCCCAAATGCTGATGAGATGACTCAGCTGACTCTGTCCCAAGCTAAATAGCACTGTTAAAAAGCTGCGGAAACCAGCACCGAGCCCCACTGAATATTAGCTGTATTGTCTGTATTGCAATCTTGATTGGTTGTATCTAGAGATGGGCGAATTTCCCGAAATTCGGTTCGTTCACTTCGCCGAATTTCTCGACAAAAAATAACTTAGTTCCGAATTACTTCGGGATGAATCACGTTAAAAAATAGCTATTTCCTGGCTGCACAGAGCCTGCAGGGTGCTGTAGAACGTTGTGCCGTGCTTAAATATGCAGAGGGAGCTTGGTTTGGTCTTCATACAATGTTGTGTTTTAGTATGACACGCACATGACTGCCGCCGCTCTTAGAATCGCTTCACTCTAAAATTCCCTGGGCACTTAAGAGGGCAAAACTGACCAAAAAACTGAAGGGGGGAAATGTACCTGATAAAGTTCATGGCAGCGACAGCTGGAAAAAAACAAGCTGAGGGCTCAGGGGGCAACATCAGTGACAGAGTGTGGAGGTGACGGCAGCAGCCACAGCAGAAATGAGGTCAGACAGTGGCACAATGACATTCTGGAGTTGGCAAAAACAGGAGTAGGCCACAGAGTGGCACAATGACTGAGAGCGGAGGTCACGGCGGCAGCAGCATGAGGTCAGACAGTGGCACAATGACACAGTGTGTAGGTTACAGCAGCAGCCACAGCAGCATGAGGTCAGACAGTGGCACAATGACACAGTGTGTAGGTCATGGCAGCAGCCACAGCACAGCATGGGGTCAGACAGTGGCACAATGACCACAGTGTGTAGGTCACGGAAAGCAGCCACAGCAGCACATGAGGTCAGACAGTGGCCCCAATGACACAGTGTGAGGTCACAAACAGCAGCAGCATGAGGTCAGACAGTGGGCACAATGACTTTCTGGAGGCGGCAAAACAGTATTAGGCCACAGAGTGGCACAATGATACAGTGTGTAGGTCACGGCAGCAGCCACAGCAGCATGAGATCAGACAGTGGAACAATGACATTCTGGAGGTGGAAAAAACAGGAGTAGGCCACAGAGTGGGACAATGACACAGTGTGTAGGTCACGGCAGCAGCCAGAGCAGCAGAAATGAGGTCAGACAGGGCACAATGACACAGTGGTGTAGGTCACGGCAGCAGCCACAGCAGCAGCATGAGGTCAGACAGTGGCACAATGACACAGTGTGTGGGTCACGGAAGCAGCCACAGCAGCACATGAGGTCAACAGTGGCACAATGACACAGTGTGCAGGTCACGGCAGCAGGAGCATGAGGTCAGACAGTGGCACAATGACATTCTGGAGGTGGCAAAAACAGGAGTAGGCCACAGTGTGGGACAATGACACAGTGTGGAGGTCACGGCAGCAGCCACAGCAGCAGCATGAGGTCAGACAGTGGCACAATGACATTCTGGAGGTGGCAAAAATAGGAATAGGCCACAGAGTGGCACAATGACAGAGTGTGTAGGTCACGGCAGCAGCCACAGCAGCAGCATGAGGTCAGACAGTGGCACAATGACATTCTGGAGGTGGCAAAAACAGGAGTAGGCCACAGAGTGGAACAATAACACAGTGTGTAGGTCACGCCAGCAGCCATAGCAGCCATAGCAGCAGCATGAGGTCAGACAGTGGCACAATGACACAGTGTGTAGGTCACGGCAGCAGCCACAGCAGCAGAATGAGGTCAGACAGTGGCACAATGACACAGTGTGTAGGTCACGGCAGCAGCCACAGCAGCAGCATGAGGTCAGACAGTGGCACAATGACACAGTGTGCTGTTCACGGCAGCAGCATAATGAGGTCAGACAGTGGCACAATGACATTCTGGAGGTGGCAAAAACAGGAGTAGGCTGACACAGTGTGGAGGTCACGGCAGCAGCCACAGCAGCAGCATGAGGTAAGACAGTGGCACAATGACAGACGTGAGGTCGCCAAAACACCAAGAGGCCACTGAGTGGGACAATGACACTATGGGTAGGTCACGGCAGCAGCCATAGCAGCAGCTTGAGGTCAGACAGTGGCACAATGACACAGTGTGTAGGTCACGGCAGCAGCCACAGCAGCAGCATGAGGTCAGACAGTGCACACTGACACAGTGTGCAGGTCGCGGCAGCAGCAGCATGAGGTCAGACAGTGGCACAATGACATCCTGGAGGGGGCAAAATCAGGAGTAGGCCACAGAGTGGGACAATGACACAGTGTGGAGGTCACGGCAGCAGCCACAGCAGCAGCATGAGGTCAGACAGTGGCACAATGACATTCTGGAGGTGGCAAAAATAGGAATAGGCCACAGAGTGGCACAATGACACAGTGTCTAGGTCACGGCAGCAGCCATAGCAGCAGCATGAGGTCAAAAGGGGCACAATCATATTCTGGAGGGGGCAAAAACTGGAGTAGGCCACAGAGTGGCACAATGACAGAGAGTGGAGGTACGGGGGCAGGAGCAACAGCATGAGGTCAGAGAGTGGCACAATGACACATTTGTGTAGGTCACGGCAGCAGCCACAGAAAGCAGCATAGTCAGACAGTGGCACAATGACACAGTGTGCGGCACCGCAGCAGGATCATGAGGTCTGACAGTGGCACAATGACATTCTGGGGGTGGAAAAAACAGGAGTAGGCCACAGTGTGGGGACAATGACACAGTGGGGAGGTCACGGCAGCAGCCAAAAGCAGCAGCATGAGGTCAGACAGTGGCACAATGACATTCTGGAGGGGGCAAAAATAGGAATAGGCACAGAGTGGCAAAATGACAGAGTGTGTAGTCACGGCAGCAGCCACAGCAGCAGCATGAGGTCAGACAGTGGCAAATGACATTCTGGAGGTGGAAAAAAACAGGAGTAGGCCACAGAATGGAACAATAACACAGTGTGTAGGTCACACGCCAGCACCATAGCAGCAGCATGAGGTCAGACAGGGGCACAATACACAGTGTGTAGGTCACGGCAGCAGCCACAGCAGCAAATGAGGTCAGACAGTGGCACAATGACACAGTGTGTAGGTCACGGCAGCAGCCACAGCAGCAGCATGAGGTCAACAGTGGCAAAATGGACACAGTTGCAGGTCCACGGCAGCAGCAGCATGAGGTCAGACAGAGGCACAAGGACAGTCTGGAGGTGGCAAAAACAGGAGTAGGCCACAGAGTGGGACAATGACACAGTGTGGGGGTCAGGGCAGCAGCCACAGCACAGCATGAGGTAAGACAGTGGCACAATGACATTCTGGAGGTGGCAAAAACAGGAGTAGGCCACAGAGTGGGACAATGACACAGTGTGTAGGTCACGGCAGCAGCCATAGCAGCAGCATGAGGTCAGACAGTGGAAACAATGACACAGTGTGTAGGTCACGGCAGCAACCACAGCAGCAGCATGAGGTCAGACAGTGGCACAATGACACAGTGTGCAGGTCGCGGCACAGCAGCGTGAGGTCAGACAGTGGCACAATGACATCCTGGAGGTGGCAAAATCAGGAGTGGGCCACAGAGTGGGACAATGACACAGGTGGAGGTCACGGCAGCAGCCTCAGCAGCAGCATGAGGTCAGACAGTGCCCACAATGACTTTCCCTGGAGGTGGCAAAAATAGGAATGGGCCCACAGAGTGGCACAATGACAACAGTGTCCATAGTCACGGCAGCAGCCCAGAAAGCAGCATGAGGTCAGAAAGTGGCACAACATTTTCTGGAGGTGGCAAAAACTGGAGTAGGCCACAGAGTGGCACAATGACAGAGAGTGGAGGTGACGGCGGCAGGAGCAACAGCATGAGGTCAGAGGTCACGCAGCAGCCACAGCAGCAGCATGAGGTCAGACAGTGGCACAATTACAGAGTGTGGAGGTGGGTGGCAATACCATCCCTGGTAAAAAAGGTTGGGGCAGATGGAGAAACTGTCAGCAGATGTGTGGAAATCAGGCGGTGGGCGGCATCAAAAATAGTGGCTGAGGCAGGTAGTTTGAACCCAGACTAATTCTCACAGTTTGGGTGAGGCATCATGGCTGATGTATCTGACGCCTAAGGCATTGGTGTGTGGAATCCGGCCTGATCCTTTACAAAGCAGGTCCCTTTCCCTGACAAGCGGTCTCCAACTGCCGCCCCCTTTACTAAAAACCGTCTATGCCCCACTACTGGCCCAGGAGCTATCTCCACTGCAAACTCGCAATCAGCCCACTCCGTTTGGCCCCATAATCAGCGTCTTCCCAACTGGGTGCAAGTGCTCCAGTGTCCACACCTGTTGGTTCAGGGCCTTCCAGTCTGCGCTCTGCGCTGACGACTGCCACCCCTCCTTGGCGGGGCTCCCATCATACTCCCCGACGGGTTCCGATAGCTGGTTGCCCCCCCCAATTAAGCCCCGTGACTTTACGCGGAGACCCCCATCCTTCCGAGGAGGAAAATGCCGACAAGGCAGCGCCAACTGTAAGGAGGACTCTATATAGAGTTGTTCGAAAAGCTGGGAGAAAGCCCATTTTGACCGTAGAGGGGTCCAATAGGGTGGAGAGCCAGAAGCATCCCCAACCAGCTAAAATTCGGCCACTACCAGGCAAACCAAACATGCTGCGGCACTGCAACAACCAAGGGCCCCCTCTCCTTCCCTGTATACTGCCAGTTTCTGCTCCTGCTTGCCCCCTTCCTCACCCCCTCCACGCCCGTCCCTCTTGTCACCTGTGTAGAAAATCCACTCATTTCACAAGACAATGCTTCTGATCAAATGTCCTCCTCCTCCTCCCTTTTCAGTCCCCTCGGACTCATGTGGCCGCGAGATGTATCCCGGGCCCCGTCTCCAGTCCCTGCCCAGACAGATTTTTTCAGCATCTTTGTTCCAGACATGAAGCAGTGGAATGGGCTATTCATCTTGTTGTCCTGGCGATGGACAAATAACTGGCCTCCTCGAATGGCCTCACAAACGCAGGGTTCACGCAAAGAGCGCCAGGCTGCATAAAGTTACACAGGGAGTCCCCCTGTCCGCCTGGATCTCAAAAAATCGTAATGGCCTTTCTCTGTTCATACAGCGGTCCAACTGTGCAAGCTGGAATTCCAACGGGTGGGAAAAAGGCATATCAGTAGTGTGTTGGGGGAGGCCGTTCTGCCCGCTGCAACTCGAGAGGGTGTTCCTGGGCTTTTTAGGAATGGATGAAGTGCATGCACAGTTCCTGGCCATTTCAGAATCTTCTGAAGGTCAGTGGAAGACTTCAGGAACCTTTTCACAACCAATTGAACGCATCGCCATGTAGGGCGCATGGACCATCCCTCCTCGGTGCAGCGCGGGCACCATGTCCTCCCATTGTCCGTCCCCCCAATGTTCCATTTGCAGTTGGCGCGGAGAAAGCCACACATCATTTCTTGCTGCATGAGGCGGAGCATTCCTCTCATGTGTGACTTTGTTCGCGAGCAACCAGTGTAGAACCCCGCGTGACACCGCTATGCCCTACACATGTGGTATGATGGGGGCATACTTGTGGAGGGTAATGGTGGGGGTGGGGAGGAGGAGAGGGGGACATTGGCGCAGGAGCCGCATTTTTCAAAGTGAGGGGAAAAGGGCGTCTCCTGCCAAGTTGTTGGTGTGCCTGGGGGCCGGAAGCACATTCACCCGTGGGGCCCAAAAAACATTACTGGCCCGACCGTAGTTACAGCTCCAACATCCGGGGCTGTCACCTTGAACAAAACCCAAAAAGCTCAAGGGCTGGCCCCCCCTCTTTTCACATATTTATAAGTGCTTGTACTGCCTTTTGGAAAAGAAATTACGGCTTGGATCCCTCTCGGGTCGGCACAAGCCATTAGTTCTCTGAACGGTGAACCACCATTTGGGAAAGGAGGGACTGCAGACCAACAACTTGGACAGGAGATGGTCAGCTTTGGGACCTTTGGATGTTGGACCATACTGTTTTTCTCTTTGCAATCGCCTCGCTGAACGAATGCGCGCCCTGAGTAGCGAGAGCAGGCACTGGACCGGAGATGATGCAAAGAGAAACGTCCCTTCTGCAGAGGGGTGGAGCCTTGACTGGGTCAATGGGATGCGGCAACTTGGGCCTGCGTTCTGCGGCGGGAGGATGGACCACCACACGAGCCACGTTCTCCCAGGCCACCGGGTGGTACCTGCAAGTGTTGACGCAGGGCCAGGGCCAACGTTACTCCCTGGCCACGCTTCACTTTCTGCTTACGATCTACATAAAACCCCTATTGGCTCCTCCGGGTCTTTGCAAAGAAAGCCACACCCCGATTAACGGATTTTACCGCCAACGCTCCGCACTGAGTGACTATGTCGCCGTGCCTCGCTGAGCCCCTGTGCCCCTACTTTCCTGGACCAGCGAAGCGTGTTTTTTACCCCGTGGCCGCTTGGCTCCCGACCTCACACCGCTGCTATCCTGCTGACTCACGGCCACACGACCCACTTGCTGGCTGCGCCGCTGCCTGACGCGCAAGCTGACGCCCTCTTCTCCTGACGATGATGAAGCCCTTGCCTCACCCGGCTCCCAAGTGCAGTCGGCTACATCATCATCTATTTGTGTTTCATCATCACTGCTGTCCTCATCACTGGTCTTGGTATGCAGAGGCTGACCCCTCACAACATGACCTCCCATGCCACTCTCATCTATACTTTGCCGCCTACTGCAAGAAGCAGGGGATATTGGCCCCATTTCTTCGCTGCCAAGTAGCTGCTGACTGCCCTCCTCTAATTGTTCATCCTCGGTCTATAGTGGCGCTGAGCCCAGACCATATAGTAGATCTCTGGCTGAGTTAACCGGATGGGACAGAGGCGGGTTTGATGACAGGTGAGGGCCGCTGACCCGCTCCCGGGCCATGCCAACTAAGGGTTGTGTCTGACGTTCCCACCGACTCTTGGCTGGGGTTGTCAGATGTCATCTGGGAGGAAGTGGATGACCTAGTCAACCAATCAAGAACCATTGGGTTGCTGAACAACACACGGCCGCTAGATGACAGCGGCAGTTGTGGCCTCACCGAGTGACCCCTGCTGCGACGTCCCCTTGCTGTGCTGCGACCTGGGCCTGCTCCAGGAATATTTGTGCCTCTGCCACTTGCAAGTGAAGAGCCTGCCATCTCTCTGTCTGACATACTGTTTGTTTTAAAATGTACAGACATTGTTTGATGAAGATATCTGTATATGATAAATACACACCCTGTATTTGACTCCAAATGAACCCACTAAGAAGCTTGGTAACCCTTGGATATAAATTGCGCTCCACAAATGGGCAGGAAAAATTGACTTGTATGTGCCGTTTAAAAACTCTGTGTATTTTACTGAATATAAAAGCACAAACAGGCTTAATTAACCTACGGATATGAACTATGCTACAGAATTTCTTCTGTGGCGGTGAAAAACAAAGTTTCTTTTGCTGAGTATAAATGCAGAACAACGCTTAATTAACCCCTGGATGTAAATTGCGCCAAACAATTGAGCAACCACAAACTACGAGCTTTGTAGCGTGTTACAATTGCATGTTTTCTACGTTACACAACAAGAGAAAAATTGTAATTAACCTTTGCTTGTGAATTATGCTACAGGAAAATTGTAATTTTTGGCGGTGAAAAAGACGGTTTATTTTTGTCACCACAGCACAAAAACAACGCTTAATTAACCCCTGGATGTAAATTGCGCAAAAGAATTGAGCAGCCACAAACAACTAGCTGTGTAGCAAGTAACAAATGCGTGATATCTCCGATACACAACAAGAGAAAAAATTGTAATTAACCATTGCTTGTGAATTATGCTACAGGAAAATTGTAATTTTTGGCGGTGAAAAAGACGGTTTATTTTTTTCACCACAGCACAAAAACAACGCTTAATTAACCCCTGGATGTAAATTGCGCAAAAGAATTGAGCAGCCAAAAAACTACTAGCTTTGTAGCGTGTTACAATTGCGTGTTTTCTACGCTACACAACAAGAGAGGGAATTGTAATTAACCTTTGCTTGTGAATTATGCTACAGGAGAATTGTAATTTTTAGCGGTGAAAAAGACGGTTTCTTGGAGTCACCACAGCAGCAGAACAACGCTTAATTAACCCCTGGATGTAAATTGCGCAAAAGAATTGAGCAGCCACAAACTACTAACTTTGTAGCGTGTTATAATTGTGTGTGTTCTACGCTACACAACAAGAGAAAAAATTGTAATTAACCTTCACTTGTGAATTAGGCTACAGGAAAATTTTATTTTTTGGCGGTGAAATAGACGGTTTCTTGGTGTCACCACAGCAGCAGAACAACGCTTAATTAACCCCTGGATGTAAATTGCGCAAAAGAATTAAGCAGCCACAAACTACTAGCTTTGTAGCGTGTTATAATTGTGTGTTTTCTACGCTACACAACAAGAGAAAAAATTTTAATTAACCTTCGCTTGTGAATTAGGCTACAGGAAAATTATATTTTTTGGCGGTGAAAAAGACGGTTTCTTCTAATCACCACAGCAGAAAAACAATGCTTAATTAACCCCTGGATGTAAATTGCTCAAAAGAATTGAGCAGCCAAAAATTAAGTGGTATTTGTATTGTAAAAACGCTGTTTCTTTAAATGAATACAACAGGAACTGGCTTAGATCCCCCTTGGATATTCAATGTGCTATGAGCAGATAGGATTTAAATGTATATGCAGCTGCAGTGGACGCACACTGGACTTCAGATCCAATACCCCAAAAAAATCAGAAATAGAACATTAAGAGAAGCAGTCTCTGAGACAAGCGGAGACACCCCACAAAAATTGCTGTATAAAAATCAGTTCTTCAGTAACAATCAGCCGCGGCAGCACCTTCCCTGATCAGTACAGTGAGAGCGGTATGAGCTCCCAGCGTCGCGCCCGGACTTATATAGTGCGGTGACATCACAGAATCCCGCCGGTCTCTGATTGGCTTCATCTCTGCACATGTCATGCAGGCTATGCCCTTCTTCCTCCCAGAGTGCTTTGCCCCATGTAACGCCATGTGCTTGCAGCCATTTTATCAATCAAAAGCACACTTCGTTCACCCGAAGTACCCCAAACTTCGACTTCGTTCAGAACCGAAGTTTTCCTGAAATTCTAAACGAATTCCACTTCGTTAGAATCAATTCGCCCATCTCTAGTTGTATCACTAATAGTCTGGAAAATGGAATATGTGACTCTAAGGATCCTAATCTTCCCAAGTGGTATAACTTCTACGGAGTATCTATTGGTTAATATATGTTATTCATAGCAATACATTTATGTATTTCTTTTTCTTGTGGTGGTCATTTCATGATGAGACCAACGTTGTTGTGAAGAAGGTGGATAAAGCCAGAGATGAGGTGCAATATCTAACTCATTTTGCAAAAGCAAAAGAAACTCCTGTGCAAACACTAAAGGCGACATGTATGAAAGGGTTTTTCACCCTTTTTCTGGCGTACAATGCACCTAACTGAGCGGCTACGTTCTCTAATGCACCTAGTGAATGTGTTAGGCGCATTGTTCATAAGACTCAACATTTTCTAATGCGCCTAACATGAGGGAGCATTCTGGAGGCGTCGCACCACATTCGTAAGATTAGACACATATATGAATGTGGTTCGGCAAAACTAGGCGCATGACTGCTCGAACAGGCAGCCCTAACTCAATGTGGTCTGCCTGAGCCTGAGGAGTCGAAGTGGAGATAGATTTGCTGTAAAGGGCAAAAATGTCCCTTATTTCTCAACTTCCCCCAGTACAATAATAAAAAGTAATTTATTATAATTTTTAAACTATATAAAATGTAATTATTAAAATTTAATGAAAAATGTGATCATATAAAATTAATATAAAAATATATAATATCCAAAAAATATAGAAATATCTTCTAAAAATGCATTTGAAATTCATAAAATTTTAAAATAGTTTTACATTAAATAACCCACTGATTATATTGTTCAGATTTTTATATTTTAAATTTTTACTACATTCAATTTGAAATTTATTTTTGCTGCTCTCACCCTTTATTCTACATACAGCAAGAGCCAGCACAGCACAGGTATTGCTGGGACCTGTGGTCCATCATGCAGGATCAGTCCCATAGTTTCTAGTCACTGACATGTTATTCTAATGACTTTTCTTTTATTTCCAGCCTATCTATAACCTTTATACATGTTTGGCACATTACTTATGTTCCATAATGCGGCAAACACTCAGGTGACGGGTGGGGAATTTTACAAACCCTTTATGAACGAACAAAAAACATTATACATCACGCGCATTATACTCGGAAATTAAGACTTGATTATTCACTTTGATATGCCTGCATTCATACATGTCGCTCTAAAAGTCCCAAAGCTCAGTTCTGTAAAAAAAAAATATTTACAATGGGTTGCAAACTCTTTCGTCGCCTTGAGCTGTTTCTCATTTTTAAATGTTACAGCCACAAACGTAAAACTATTTTACTGATATTTTATGGGAGAGTAACACAAAGGGCGACATGTATGAAGGAAGGTGCGTTGAAGTGATTAGTCGAGTCTCATTTTCAGTGTATAATGCGCCTGATGTATGAAAGTGTTTTTTGTACGTTCATAAATGATGTGTAAAGTTCATCGAGCCTCATCTGTGTGTTTGGCGCATTACGAAACTTAGGCACATTAGTAATACACCAAACATGTATAAAGTCTATAGATAGGCTGGAAACAAGAGAAGTCATTAGAATAGTATGTCAGTGAATAGAAACTATGGGACTGATCCTGCTTGGAGGAGCACAGGTCCCAGCAATACCTGTGCTGTGCCGGCTCTTGTTGTATGCAGAATAAAGGGTGAGAGCAGCAAAAATAAATTTTAAATTTTATGTAGTAAACATTTTAAATATAAAAATCTGAACAACATAATCAATGGGTTTTTTAATGTAAAGACATTGAGTGAGATATTTTTATATTTTTGGGATATTATATTTTATATTAATCTATATGATCATATTTTTTACTACATTTAAATAATTAAATGTTATACAGTTTGATAATTATCATAAATTACTTTTTATTATTGTACTGGTGGAATTTGAGAAATATTGGACATTTTTGCCCCTTACAGCAAATCTAGCTCCACTGCGACTCCTCAGGCTCAGGCAGATCACATTGAGATAGGTCTGTCTGTCCGAGCAGTAATGCGCCTGGTTTTGCTGAACGACATTCATATATGTGTCTAATATTACGAGTGTGGTGCGATGCCCCCAGAACAACCCCAGAACACCCCCTCATGTTAGGTGCATTAGAGTGTGTCGAGTCTTACGAACAATGCGCCTTACACATTCATTAGGCACATTAGACATCATAGTCGGTTCAGTTAGGTGCATTGTATGCCAGAAAACGGGTGAAAAACCCTTTCATACATGTCGCCCAAAGTAGCAAATATTTGTGAAGTGTAAAGAAAATGATACAGGTGTCAGGGCTAGGCTGCGCTCAGGCTGCAGCAGCTGATTTGCTATCCCACCCTGATACACTTGCTGCTGGCAGCTCTGTGAGTGACAGAGGCCCAGCCACTCCGGACAGGGGGCGTGTCGCACCAGCCAATGGGAGGACCCGGAGGCCGCTCCAATCAGCTACAGGGGCGGTATCCGGGAATCACATTTAAAATCCCTGGAGGCTGAGTGCTGCGCCTGCGATATTTTCCTGGCTGCCTAGTACCTGTGGTATTTTGTTGTCTGCTTACCTGTGTACCTGACCTCGGCTTGTTCTCCTGACCCTGGCTTGTCTTCTGTTTTTGTACCTCGCTCCCGTTTGGCTTTTGACCCCGGCTTGTTTACGTTTATTCCTCTGGCTTGGCGTTCCTGATTTGGTATTGACTCGGACTGTCTGACTTTTCTTCCTCCTGACGGCCCCGGCACTTTTGCAGCGCAGGGACTGTCGCCCAGTTGCCGTCTGCCACCTAGGGCAGCACATCAAGTAGGCAGGGACAGTGGGCTAGGTTCCAGTCAGGGCTCACTTTACCTCCCTTGACATGACAATAGGCTTTTCCAAATTTTTGCAAATTCAAAAACTGAAAAGTGTAGCATGCATATGTATTAAAGCCCCCACTCTTCCCATTGACAGCTGCAGTCTGTACCAGCTTTACCCATCTAGAGTCTGGAATTAATTTTTGCCAATTTCTCTTTGCAGAATCGCTAAAGCTCAGTCAGATTGGTTGGCGAATATTTGTGATCAGCACATTTTTAAATAGTGTCACAGATTCTTAATGGAATTTGAGTCTGGACTGTGGCTGGGCTGCTGTAACACATGAATATTCTTTGTTGTAAACCCTTCCATTGTAGCTTTGGCTGTATGTTTAGGGTCGTTGTCCCACTGGAAGGTGAACCTACACCCTAGTCTCAAGACTTTTGCAGCCTCTAACAGGTTTTCCTTCATGATTGTCCTGTATTTAATACCATACAAAAGGTCTTCTCTATCGTAGGAGATCTATTTTGGGAGGGTCTCTAGCACCTTTGGGAGTACCCTCTTTATCCATCATGAAGTGACAAGATACGCAAGTGTACTTAATAGAGATCGATATTATGATAAGAGCACATGGTCTTCATTATTATTTGTGCTGTACTTATCCAGGCTGTTTAACCCCTTGATTATCTGGAGCAAACTACTGCCAAGCATATGGTAGAGCTATGTGTGCAGCGTTGATTTTTTTGATCAGTGATCATGATATTGCTTCTGTGTATCAGTGTGAATAAGTTGTAATATTTTTGCTCTCTTTAGCCTTATTGAATTGGCTGCCACATATGTGGGCTCTAACGATGTATATTTTGATGCTTTACATATGTTAATGGATGTTATCTTCAACGTGTACTATTTTGAAGATATACGCGTCACTTAGTTTTGTTCAGATCTATACAAATATCTGCGGCACATCTTGGCCGCATTCGCTAAACTAGCCGTGATAAATCTATATATAATATGATATAATAGGAAGAAACGCGTTGGTATAGTGTATATTATTTTATCCATTTCCTCTCTGAACAAATATAGCTGATATAGTATATAGTACTTTGTCTATTCTTGTCCTTATATTTTACCTTATTCAAGTTATTTACTGAGCAAGATATAATTATCGATACTGTTTTTGAACGATTTTCTAAGTAATAATAACATTGTCCTAGTAGTACTACTTTATCTTTGTGATTGTATTTTGTGATATAGGGTGTACTAGGGTTTCCTATCTAGGATAGGTTCCTGGGGGAGTCGCCCTTATTGGGGCGGGTGCTCCCGTCTTGATGCTAGGTAGAGATTAGTAGAGGCATGTTAGGATTTTTCTAGGGTATTATAGTCATTTAGATATTTTATCTGTATTTATTAAAAGCTAAGTTTTATATTTAGTCAAACAATTTCTGTTTTTGTATGGTATTATTTGTCTGTTTTTTGGAGTTGCTGACATTGTATCATTATTGGACTTCCCCAGTCCTTTTTCATTTCAGTTGGTTTTTTTGTCCTGTATTTAGCTTCATCCATCTTGCCATCACCTGCTGAAGCAAAGCCTCCCCATAGCTTTATACTGCCACCACCATTCTTCACGGTAGGGATGGTGTGATCAGGGTGTTGTGCAGTGTTGGCTTTCATCCATACATAGCAAGTGGCACATAGGCTAAAAAGTTCAACTTTGGACTCATCTGACCAGAGCCCTTTCTTTTACATGCTTGCTGTATCCCCTACATAGCTTTTTGAAAAATGCAAATGTGACATCTTATGGCTTGCTTTTAAAAATGTCTTTCTTCTTGTCACTCCTCCATAAAGATCAGATTTGTGTAGTATACGACTGATAGTTGTACTGAAGATCTCTGCAGCTTCTCTAGAGTGACCCTGGGCCTCTTGGCGGCTCCTCTAATTATTGCTCTCCTTGTCTGAGCTATCAGTTTAGGTAGATGGTCATGTCTTGGTTGATTAGCAGTTATGCCATATTCCTTCCATTTATGGATGATGGATTGAGCAGTGATATTTTCAGAGTTTGGGTTATTATTTTTTAAAAGCTAACCCTGCAATACTCTTTGCCAAAACTTTAGCCCTTAGCTTCCTGATGTGTTCCTTGGTTTTCATGATGCTGTTTGCACACTAATGGTCTCTAACAAGCCTATGAGACCTTCAAAAAAAGCTCTACAGATATATAAATTACATGCAGATGTTCTCTATTTATTAATTAGGTGACTTCTAAGGCAATTGCTCATACTGGATTGTATTAAGCAGTATCAGAGTAGAGGGGGCTGAATGCACACCCCACTGTTCAGTTTTTTAATTTGCAAAAATTTGGAAAAGCACGTATAATTTTTCTTACACTTCACAAATACTTGTTACTTTGTGTCGCTCTATCACATAAAATATCACTAAAATACAATTACGTTTGTGGCTGTAACATTTAAAAATGAGGAACATTTCAAGGGGTCAAAAGACTTTTGCAACCCACTTGTCAGGACTGTCAGGGACACACACTAAGACACAGACAAGTGAGGCCTTGACACTGGTCCCAGCCTCTGTCCCTGCCTTTTGGGGGAACCTGACTCCTTAATAGGCCGGCCCCAACCAGAAGACTAAAGCCTACACTGAGCCACGCGAGATGCAGACAGAGACATAACAAACACAGAACAAGTAAGAATAGTGGGACGGTCCTAGTCGGCAATGAGACGAGCAGCGCAGTACAAAATCGACAGACCAAGAGTAATCGGGAAAAACAAGCAGAGTCAGAGTAACACAGGAAATTCAACGAAAGACAGGCGAACTATAGGAATAGAGCCAATATAGCAGGCAGGGGAAGGAGAAAGCAGTGGCTATAAATAGGAAAGGGGAGGAAGAAGAGCAGAAGCGATAGGAAGCAGAAACTGTCAATCACCAGAGAACAGATTAACCCCTAGGAGTGCTGGAGGATTCCTGGGCATGGGCGATGGCCAGAAATCAATTAGGATCCCAAGTCTAGGAACATAGTTCACACCGGAAAAAAGCCAAGCTGCAGTTATGGTCACAGCGGCCGTGGCCGGCGACCAGAGCCAGATGACGCAAACGTGACACCACTGTAACTAATACCATACCGTGGAAATATAAACTAGAAGCAAATCACTAATATTATGACACGTGTTCTTTTTTGTTATGTATTAAGCTGCTTTATTCATAGTTTCCATTTTTTGGTAGGGCTGCATTTATTTCTTATAGGCAGGTATAGATCGTTATAGACAGGTATAGGTCCTCATAGGCAGTGTATAGGCAGGTATAAGTCCCCCTAGTCAGGTTATAGGCAGGTGTATGGGCAGGTATAGGTCCCCCTAGGCAGGTTATAGGCAGGTTATAGGCAGATATAGGTCATTATCCCCACAGGCAGGCTATAGGCAGGTAATTGCCCCCATAGGCAGGTTATAGGCAGGTATAGGTCGTTATAGGTCCTCACAGGCAGGTAATAGGCAGGTATAGGTCCCCCTAGGCAGGTTATAGGCAGGTTATAGGCAGATATAGGTCATTATAGGCATGTTTAGGTCCTCATAGGCAGGTAATAGGCAGGTATAGGTACCCCTAGGCAGGTTATAGGCAGGTATAGGTCGTTATAGGCAGGTATAGGTCCCTCTAGGCAGGTTGTAGACAGGTAAAGGAAGGATTTTAAAACAAAAAACAATCACTTACCTCTATCCCCCGCTGCTCCGCCTCCCAGGCGTTCTCCTCTGTCTTCTCGGCACAAGCAGGGTGATGTCATCAGGTCGCGCACGCAGCGTGATGACACACATTGCATGTGCCGGAAACTCAGGACAGCCGCGGGTCTGCGGCCGGCCGGAGTCTACTGTAGAGTAGGGAGCGCTCGCTCTCTGCTCTACAGTGCTATCTCCTCACCTGTATGCGCTCCAGAGGAGTCGCATACAGGTGAGGAGATCGCTGACAGCGCCTGGGCCATGGCAGCGCCCGGACGCTGTCAGCAACTCGGCATTCAGTTATATGCACTCCCTGAGGAGTCACATAAAGCTGAAGCGTCCCTGTCGGCACTCGGGCCATCGCAGCGCCCGAGCGCCAACAGTGACTCGAGTATAAGCCAAGGGGGGATTTTTCAGTACATTTTTTGTGCTGAAAAACTCGGCTTATACTCGAGTATATACGGTATATTTTATTCTGTTCAGATAACAATATGGAAGCAGCAATCACTGATACTTAGTGCAGCTAATCCCCTATACATACTGACTTCATTTTGAATTCACAACCGGACAGTCACTGTAAGTTTTGATATCTAGGCAGTGTGATAAATTATGGAATTTTTGCTGCTCATCAGAGTAATAATGGTTCTGTTGGCGCAAATACAGAAGACGGCTCAAGAAGTGATTCTTCTGCTGCTGAAAATGCTTAAATAGTGGACTGGAGTCATATAAAATGCAGCAATCTCGTCTACTAGAAGAGAATATACCGACCCTATTGAAAGTGTTAAATTCTTGTGCTGTTACCTGTGGTGAAAAAAATCACAAAGGGTAAGATGTATATATATTTAAAGAGATGACTCCAACTCCGCAGCTCCCACAGGGGGTGACTGAAATACTCATCTCAGACGAGCTCATGTTTTATTAACTCCCCTTTATGTCCTGTCTCCCCATTAAACATGACTTTTTAATTGTCCCCTGCCCTTGGCATTTTGTCAGTCTTGAACAAGATTTTCTCACTTTCAAATGGTGTATGCAATTTTCAACTACTGGAATGTCGGGATTTACTGTCTCATTTGTCTACTGTCCAGGTTTCTATTTTCTATTGTTATTGTTTCGAGTCTTTTGTATTGTTTTATTAATTAACCTGCTTTTGTTATGTAGATATATACATACAGTAAATCTGAGGACATAAAGGAAAGAAGATTCACTGTAATATCATAGAAAATAGAACATCAGGATCATAGATAGAGAGATTCAGCTCAAATATCTTGGTCTGGATCAGCTCATAGCGTCACATGGCTTTCAACACCACCTGTATGCTGACGACACCCAACTTTACATCTCCGGCCCAGACATTAACTCTCTACTGTCCAAGATCCCAGATTGTCTATCGTCCATCTTCTCCTTCTTCTCCTCCCATCTCCTAAAACTTAATGTAGAGAAAACTGAATTCATCATCTTTCCACCTTCCCACTCCATTACTCCACCTAATCTCTCTATCATAGTCAATGGCTCTACACTCTCACCGGTCCCGCAAGTCCACTGCTTTGGGATAACCCTTGACTCCGCTTTGTCCTTCAAACCCCACATCCAAACCATCACACCTGCCTGAAAAATATTTCACAAATCCGCTCATTCCTTAACCCTGACACTACAAAAATGCTGCTCCATGCCCTTGTCATCTCCCGCCTAGACTACTGCAACATCCTTCTCTGTGGCCTTCCGTCTAGCACTCTTGCTCCCCTCCAATCCATCCTTAACTCTTCTGCCCATCTTATTCACCTCTTTCCTCGCTACTCTTCTGCTTCTCCCCTCTGCCAATCCCTTCACTGGCTTCCCATTACCCAGTGCATTAATTTCAAGTTACTAACCATGACCTACAAGGCTCTTGATACCCTCTCCCCTCCATGCATCTCTGCTCTAATCTCCAGATACCTCCCCTCACACAATCTCCGCTCCTCACAGGACCTTCTTCTCTACTCTCCTCTTGTCAGCTCCTCACACAACCGTCTCTAAGATTTCTCTCGTGCCTCCCCTATACTCTGGAACTCACTGCCCCAGCATATCAGACTCACTTTATCCAGCTTCAAAAGCAACCTGAAAACCCATCTCTTCAGGAGCCTATAACCTACAATAACCCCATTGCTACTACTCCACCTCACAAACATTCTGCCCCTCACCTCCTGTCTCTTTCCCCTTTCCTTGTAGATTGTAAGCCTTTCACAGGGGGGGTTTCCTTTTTCCCCTTTTTCCTGTTGTTAGTCCAGATTGTCTTTTTTTGAAATTTGTTTGACTTTGTTTTGTATTAACCCCCTTAATGTACAGCGCCCTGGAATAAATGGGCGCTCAAAAATTAAAATTAATAATAATGAAATAAAAAAACTTAGAAAAAAAAATTGTATTGGAAAACTTACCTCTACCCCCGCATTACACTATGTAAGAAGTCCCCAAATTCGTACCAATCAAGGTTGTGGACACTTCTAATTTAAAGAAAATTTTTCCTACATGCACTTTGGGGTAAACACCAGGAATGCCTTTAAGGGGTTGCCCTCACACGATTTTAAAACCAAAAAAGAAACCCCTTTCATTCATGAATCCTGTCTCTTCCTTGTCAGCACACTCAAAGGTCTGCTAATTCCTCTGACGGATATATATATAGTGGACAATGGAGATAGCTTTTGACCACTCCAGAATTCCAAGGTGCGTTTCAGAGCAAGTCCTTCCTTTTTTTCCTGGACACAAACTACAACATTATGAAGGTCAAATGACCTAGAATTAACAGTATGTATATAGAAAGTAAGGAAAACAGAACCAACATAGAAATGATCAAAACATACAATACTTTAGCTTTTAGGCATCTGTAATTTAGATAAACATCTCCTGCTCTCATGTCAGAGCAATTAGCAGACTTTTGAATACAGTTTTGTTATGCTAATCATCCACAGTCTGATGAGGAAGAGACAGGATTCATGGATGAAAGCTGCTTTTGGCTCTGTGAAACATCATAGTGAGACAACCCCTTTAATTCCAAAGCGCTGTTACCTAACACGTGTTAAATAAAGTATAATGTCCATGATAAATAACTAACAACTTGTACAGAGGGAGAGAGGACCCTGCCCGCAAAGGCTAATAATCTACAAGGGAGGAGGAAGGAGACAGAATGTGAGTGGCAGACGTGTTTGAGGGATGGTGTAGGGGCAGCAGGGATATTGTAGGCTATCTTGAAGAGATGGTTTTCACATTGATTTTGAGGCTAATGAAGGTGAATGGGAGTCTGATGTATTGTGGTAGTGACTAGTGAGCTCCAGAGTATGGGGAATTATTGGAGACGGTTGTGTGAGGAGCCAACACTGGGAGAGCAGAGAAGAAGATCCAGTAAGTGGGGAGATTGTATGAGGGGAGGTATCGCAAGATTAAAGCAGAGATGTTTGGAGGGCAGGTTATGGAGAGCCTTGTGTGTCATAGTTGGTAACTTGAAATTAATTCTCTGGGCAATGGGCAGCCAGTGTAGGGATTGGCAGGGAGAGAGGTAGAGAAGAAGCGAGGAGACAGGTGGATAAGACGGGCAGCAGAGTTAAGGATGGTTTGAAGGGGAGCAAGAGTTCTAGATGTGGACTGCAGAGAAGGATGTTGCAGCAGTCTAGGCAGGAGATGACAAGGGCATGGATTTGAATTTTTGTAGTATTGAAGTTAAAAAATGAGTGGATACAAGAAATATTTTTCAGATGAAGGCAGGATGCAGAGGAAAGAGCATGGATGCGTGATTTGAAAGATAGGGAGGAGTCAAAGGTTATCCCAAGACAGCGTTCTTGAGGGGATGGTAAAAGTGTTGATCCATCGACTGTAATAGATAGATCAGGTGTTGGGATAAAGTAGGATGTTGGAAAGGTGATAAATTCAGTTTTTTTCCATATTTAGTTTTAGGAGACGAGAAGAGAAAAAAGACGATCTGGATTGTCACGTACACACTCACCAGCATGTGACTGGGGCCACTGTAATGGAGTTGATTTATTTCCACTTGCACACACCTCTCACTCAGGTGGCAAATCAAGAATAAATCACACCCAAGACATTTCCAGCACCCCAAAATTATCCGCTGCCACCGCTTTCCTCAATACTCCAAAGAAAAGGAAATCAGAGGGAAGGACTTTGATCTAAAAAATATTCTTAAAAACACTTAGAGGGTTACCTCACTGCTCTCCAGCAGCTACAGGGTTAAAAACACTTTTTCAAGGTAATGGGTCTTTGCAGCAACAAGAACTAACATATTCATTTTTTAAAATATTTTTATACAACCAAAGTACAGAGCGTGGGACATAAAAAAATACAATGACAATGAATATGACATACGTAGCAAACAGTTATAAAATCAAAGGTGGAAAAATCAGAAAGTCGTTATACTTACTTTCAAATCCAGGGGTATGGAAGAAAAGGGATTGAAGACAACTCAATCCAGAATTGAACCCCAACTACGTACAAATATGTGAGACTGGCAATGTGTTTTATAGGACCCAACTCACCACCTCAGGTTTCCACACCACCCATCAGCTAATTAGGATAATTAGGCCTCAATTCACTGCTGCAGACATATAATGAGGTGGGCGGACCCTTGATGCGTAACCCTTGTCCCTCTGTCCCTTCTATAAATGTTCCTTTTTTCATTTGCATCAATAAACCAAATATCTTGCTTTAATGGGAATCTGTTGCCAATTTTTTTTTTCTTATTAAAACAAGATACTTATACATATTATTTTCTTCTTGGTCATTTTTATTTTTTGATAGTAGATTTCTAAATTCACTTGTCTGTATATGATTGTGAACACAGTCATCTTGTCGGCACTACTTTAACAGCATTTGGAGAGATGCTTTACAGCATCTTCATAGACATAGGGGCCTGTAGACTGGATCAGTCCCATTGACGTCTATAGTAGAGTTTACCAGGCATGCTCTGTGTCCTGGGAAGAAGGCAGCAGTAGAGAGGTGGAGCAGTGACTATCTCCTAATGTGTATGACTAGGTGGGGATCCCTATTTTATCTATACACATTGGTGTCACCTTTCTGTGTAATCCTGCCTGTACTGATAATGAACAGACTGCTGAAATATTTTCTCTACAGAACAGGTATCAGACTATTCTCTTCAGAACAGGTATCAGACTATTATTAGACCCAGTGGCCAAAGTGAGAACTGCAGGTCTTAAGAATTTTTAAATATTGTAAGTGATATGGAAAAAAAAAAAAACCATAACCAAAAATTCTTAAAAAATATGTGGTCGCATCGGAAGCCCCCTGCACCCTCGTCTCCGTCGCAGGCGAGTTCGGCCCCACTGCAGAGCGGTGCTGCGTCCCATACCTCGGGCGCAGGCTCGCTCATCCACCTGCCGGTGCCCCAGCGATCTCTTACCCAGCCAACGCTCCTGCTCCGGCCGGCGTTCTGTCCCCCCCTATTCGGCGGCTCGGCCCCCTCCCTATGGTGCTCGTGCTCCGGCAGAGTTAAATTTGAAAGGGCCAGCAGTGGCACCGGAGATTGGCTATTGGTCACTCCTGCCCCTATTTAGCCCTAGCCTCTTCCTAGCGACCTCGCTGGATCTTTAGTGCTGTTTTGCCTAAAGATAAAGCTTTCCTAGTTGCCTTGTTCTGATTACCGTGTACCTACCATTCTTGCCTACTTTCCTAGACCAATAATCTCTGCCGTCTGCCCTGACCTTCCAGCCTGGTCCCCGACACGATCCTGCCTCGACGTTATTTGTACCTCGCCTAACCTTGGCGCGCCACCGGGCGATGCAATTTCGCCAGTGGAAAGCGACCTGGTAGACTCCAGTTAGACTTACTTAAAAGATCCGCCCCTGGTGAGTGCTTTCCACCATCGCTTGTGTGTGGTCCACGGGATGCCCACTCCACTTACCGCGACCCGTTACAGTAAATCCAGCCAAGATCCCGCCAAGTGCCTGGCAGCCAGTGTGGCGGACCTAACGACCATTGTTGCCCAGCAATCACAGCAACTAGCGGTCAACAGGCGAACAACTGAAGCCATTGTCCACCTCTGATGCTGCAGCTCATCACTAACCCAGGCCAGCAACCGTCCGACTCCTCCTGTGTTGGCACCCAGCTTCGGCGGTTTCCACTGGCCCCCGGTGGTCCCAAGCCTCCGGCTTGTCGCTAGCCCTTTCAAAGTTCGACGGTGACAGCCAACCAAACTGTGCAGGGGATTTCGTCACCCAATTTCGATCCCTGTGGAGCAGATGGCCGACCAGTTCCGTTCCGAACACTCTAGGAGGCATTCGTGTTAGCCCCTGCTCTCCGTTAAGGCCCCTGGCAATGGGCCACACCTCTGTCTGGGGATGTGGTGACAGGAACGATCCTGTAACGGCGGACAAACAGTCCATCCTCAGGGAATTTCCTGACAACGTGTTTTGAAGGAACCATGCCACATGCATCCTCCGCTGAACCAGCCCCCAACCCCTGATCCAGGAGGATTCGCCCGTTAGAGGACTACGCGGTCCGTTTTCCGCACCTAGCTTCGGAACTAACTTGGAACGAGGGGGGAGGCCAGCCCTTGCGCCGAAACACACTTTTAAGAAGAGGCTCTACTAGCCGATAAGGATGTGTTGCCGCAGAGAGACATCCCATCTTCTCATCAGCAAACGTCCCTCAATCACACCTCAGCGACTTATCCGGTTGGCCACCCACATTGATGTGCGCTTCGCCGAAAGGGAAGAAGAGCCACCGGCCAGCAGCGTGTGATAGCCCGTCCCTCGTCAATCCCACGCGCTCGGCAACCGTTGTTCCAGGTGGCCACCTCGCAGACCGATCAACCAACTCCCAATTGCGAGCCCATGCAAGTTGATCTGGTTCAACCATCATAAGAAGCAGAGTTGGCCCAGTTGTCGCAAAAGAATCATGTGCCATCTACTGTGGCAGCCCATAGCAATTCCGGAGGAATTTGTCCAACAACGTCCCAAGCTTGCGGAAACCTCCCGCACCTAGGTCTGTGGGAAGAGGCTTTCCTAGGTGCAAATTACTCCTCTCTCAACGCCTGATTATTCGGTACAGGTTCGTGATGAGTGTGCTGGTACATCGCGCCTAATCCTGCTTATCCTCACCAGTCTCGGCGTTCCTTCCAGGACTCGGGCTTCTGCCGGTAACTTTATTCAGCCGGGTCTCTAGTGATGCAGTATCGTCTCCCGTATGTCCCGCCTGGAAAAGCCGCTGGTGATTTCCTCGGTCCATCGAGTGGAGCTGCTTAGCGACAACCAACAATTTATCACCAAAACCGCTGTCCCTCCGTCGTAGGGTCCCGTCTACATAAAGAAAAGATCTCCTCTACTACGTTTTTCCTCGCTCCTCTTTGGGCGGTCCTCTCCCATCGGGCTTCTTGCTAACGGTTTCCATACCCCTATGCTGGACTGGTCGCCTGGAGAAGTAACCCGCTGAGGGTCCTAACTGCCGTAGGTCGCTGTTGTGGTGGTACCATCGCCAGGTGCTTTCCTGCCCCCGCTCGACCCTCGGGCCTGTGAGCCCGTTGCCGCGGTCTAGACTGCCCGAACACCCTGGAGGTGACAACCGACGTGTTGATTCTTGAGAAACAAGCCGAGAGGTCTTCCTCCTCATCGTTCCCCCATGAATGACTATGTGACTGCCCACGATTGAATTACTGCCAGGTACCAGGTCCTCCTCGGGGCAGAGTCTACCCCCTTGTCCATTCGCTGAGAACCAAGCTATGTCGGATATAACGCTACGGGAGAATCTCCAAAGTGGGTATATAACGAAAGACCCTCTTCTCCCGCTGGCGCTAGAATTTTCTTGGTAAAAAGAAGGACGGGATTCTTACGGCCCTGCATTCGATTAACCCGGGGGTTTTTAACAAGATCACTGTAACTCAAGGGAGGTGCAGTTAGCCCTAACTAGAACGCCAGCCCCACTGTCGCCTGCTACTTGACGTGCCTTGCCCTAGGGCGAGGCAGACGGCAACTGGGCGACAGTCCCGTGCGCTGCTAAAGTGCTGGGAGCAGTGCGCGAAGCAAGAGTTCAAACAGTCCAGGTCAATATCAAATGAGGAATGCCATAGCCACAAATAAGAACCAGGAGAATAAGCGTAAACTAAGCCGAGGTCAAAAGCCAAACGTGAAACAAAGCACAAAAATAAAGAACAAAAAACACATGGTAGCCAGGAATATCACAGGTGTAAGCAGTCATCTTCAGGAGTTTAAATGGGATTTCCTGATATACCGCCCCTTCAGGCTGATGGAGGCGGCCACACCATTGTGTTAGGTGCACTCGCCCTCTGTAAGGAGTGTCTGGGCGTCTGTCATCAGGTAGAGCTGTCAGCAAGCAAGTGTATCAGTGAGGAGCGCACCATCAAAGCTGTTGCATCCTGTCTGCAAGATCTGGTAAGCACAGCTTAGTCCTGACAGTACCCCCGCCTTTAGGAGGGGCCGCACTGACCCTTCACCTGTCTGGGTTCTCAACTCCCCTCTAATGCGAACTGGAGAAGAGGGCCTAGAGGCGGAGTCACAGCTGAATAATACCTCTTACCGCAAGTTGCAACGACGGGACACGTTCTATGTATACAGAGAGAAAGGCGTAATTTTCAGCCGATAAGCACCTGTTACCCACGCCCTGAACCACATAACGGACGTTCAGGGCGTACAGGTGGAGGCAATAGTCACCCAGGAGGACGTGTTCTGGGAACCTGTTAGCCCGAGGATCCTGACTTTCCAAAGATGCCGCAGAAGGCTTCAAACTCGTGGCACCCCCGCTTCCAGATAGAACATATAGCCTGCACATCAGTGATTGCCACGCATGGTAAGGATGACATCTGGTAAACACACCGTTGTCCCCACCTGACTATTTCCATGAATTTACAGTCAAATTGACGCATGGATTAAGTTTTCTGAAGCCAGGCAGCCCCAACAACCACATCAGCGGGCAACCCTCCAATGACCGACACATAGAAACACTTTTCAATTATGGTATGATCCGACACACCTCTCCAGGCACAGGGTTTACAATATTGGATTGCGCCCCGAGCTAGGGAGTGGAGTCATGAGAGAGCCACACCCGCAGCGAATCATATAGCGGTCTACAAAGTGAGGCCCAGACGTTTGGGGCGAAAGACGCATCAACAAACAATTTAAGAAGCTGATCCAGAATCCACAAACCTGCACTCCCAGAAACCGGAGAGCGACAAGAGTAATCTTACCTGTGTAGCAGCAAACTTATTAGATACAATACGGGAAAAACCTGCTCGCGCCTAGGTGAATCCTGCTCTGCTGAACCTGCCTAGGCGTTTGGAGTTTTTCCGAACCTGGTCTTGCTGTTTGGGAGCCTTCCCGAATTCTGTAGGTCCATCTTGCGTCCACAATTAGAAGCACCAACTCCTGGATGTGATTGAGGTAATCCGTACGTCACTAGCCCTCATGTGACAGAATAAGCCCTACTTGCATGGGCTCCTCTGTGTTTACTCGTAAAGCAACGGGTTAGTGGTGACCATGGTGTGGACCACCGGGGGGGGAACCCTTTTCCTGCCGTCTCTCCCCCTACAACGTCTGTTCCAGGACGAACGGTCCAGTGCCATGCCTCATCTAAAGTAACCAGTGGGAAGGGAAACCCGAACCAATAAATCCTTCACATGGTCAGCTAACGCCTAATCCTAAACTGGCATCTGAGAGCTGCGTCGTTTCCACCCAGACAGAACTACACCACGACGAAATTCGTGAGTAAAACTCCTCCACAGTCTTCTCACCCTGCTCAAGGTGGTCAAGCTGATCCATCACCACAGCTATCCTTTCTGGGTCATTAAAGGAAGTAACCCCTAAAGCGGGCGGCAGAAGAAACCTGTCCACAGAAGACAGATCAGTGTGAGTATCATGCTTGTAACAAAAATGCCCACAGCCTCCTTGGTTGGGACCCTGCAGTAAGGACATAACAATTCCCACCTTTTGTTCCTCATTCCCTGCGTAAGGGTGGGCGGAGCCTAAAAATTACAGCGACACCGCCCTCTCTAAATGCCACAAAGGCCCTCCTGTTACCCTGCAAACACTGTCAGGGCAACTGATAGGCGGTTTCCACAGGAGGGAAGTGTAATGCATTGACCCTCTGACTTGGGTTAAGCCCTCCTTTTGTCGTTCTTATCCCCCGCCCCCCTCAGCGCCAGATCCTGGACTAGCTGGGTTAGCCCCTGCAATCTGCTCTACCATACTTGTCCCATGGGTCCATTAGTAGGGTAGGAGCAGTAACGGTTATTCGGCCTGTGATAATTTCACGTCAAGAGAGTTGCAGTGAGCCCTCTAACTGGAACCCAGCCCACTGTTCCCTGCCTACTTGATCGTACTGCCGCTAGGTGCAGACGGCAGAACTGGGCGACAGTCCCTCCCTGCGCTGCTAAAAGTGCTGGGGCCGTGAGAGCAAGAATAGTCAAGACAGTCCAGGTCAATAACAAAATAGTGAACGCCAAAGCCACAAATAAGAACCAGAGGAATAAACTAAAACATAGCCGAGGTCAAAAGAGCCAAACGGAAGTCAAAGCACAAAATAAAGAACAAGAAACACAAGGTAGCCAGGAATATCAGAGCGAGCGCAGCAGTCCAGCTATCTGGGAGTTGTAAATGGGATTGCCTGGATACCGCCCCTGCACTGATTGGAGCGGCCTTCCGGTTCCTCCCATTGTCTGGTGCACTCGCCCCCCCTGTAAGGCATGGCTGGCGTGCTGTCACCACAGAGCGTCAGTCAGTCATCAAGTGTCATCCAGGGAGGGAGCGCATATCAGCTTGTTTGCACGCCTGTCATGCAAGTACTGAGAGCACAGCTTAGCCCTTGACAATCACAGGTGAAAAACGGTACCCACTGCCGGTTGATTACGGAACGTTTGACCGTCTTATGGGGTGCAAAAATTCTTCGACGCAAAGCGGATTTTGAGGGAGCCTACAATCTGAGGTCCGAATCCCTAAGGGCGACGAATGCGAAGACGGCCTTTCAACCCCAGGGACGGGCACTTTTGAATACCTGGTGAAAGTCCCTTCGGACTCGTTTAGATGCGCCGGCCGTCTCTCCAGGAGATTTCGTGAATGATGTTCTTCAGGATCTCATTTATACTGTGTCGTGAGGACTACCTGGAACGACATCTTGGTGTACTCCACGACATCTAGAAACTCATCGCGTCCACGTACGGGCATGGTACGTGGCGGGCCGCCCTACGAGCTAACCGTCTGACTGCCAAGCTAGGGAGAAGTATGCTTCTTTCATCAAACTAGAGCCTTTCCATTCCTAGCTATATCGTTCTTGGACCATAGCCTAAGGATGCGACGCCCAGCAAAATTGTCGGCACGTATTGCAATACCAGCGCCAGTGGGCCCTTCGGGCCATAACAGTGTTCCTGGGTTTCTGCAATATTACCCGGCAGTTCACATCCCCCATTTCTCCACGCTGGTGGCTTCCACCATTGTTGGCCATTACGAAGGAAACAACAACGCAATCAACGTAGCTGGCCAACGGAGGCCGAAGAAGCGTTTTCCAAACTGAAGACTGCCTTTGCCACTGCGTCTTTCCTGTCGCGGCCAGACCCCGCAAAACCCTTCTCGCTTGAAAGTAGACCCTCGTATTGGCGTTGGAGCAGTCGTCAGTGCAAAAGAGGGCCCACAGGCCACTTGTGGTCCTTCTTTTTCCAATACATTACTCCGCCGGCGGAAAAGGAATTACATTATTCGGAGACCGGGAGTTTATTGGCCATCAAACTGGCTTTGTGAGGAGTGGCGTTATCGAGCTGGAAGGCGCTCTTGGCATCCCATTTGTATCTACTCCGATCACAAAGAACCTCCAGTATCCTCCAGAGGCTGCAGCGACACAATCACGCCAAGCTCGTGGTCGCGCTTCTTTCTCCGCTATACATTTTCAGATCCACTTCCGTCCTGCTGAACGACAATAAATGTGAAGGCTGATGCCTCTCTCCCGTGCATCCCGATGTTTGGGGGAAGAAGTGATCCCCAAGCACATAAATTCCCTGCCACTTCGTCTTGTCTCCGCAGCTCCTGTCGACCTCTGGAACGTCCCACCTGGAAAAGACATACGTTCGTCCTGCGCTAAGCCGGTCCGAGGACGTATCCTGAAGTGGGGGACACTGCTCACTGGTGGGCCGGGTCAACCCCGGTCTCGCAAAGACATTTCTCCTTGCTCTCCCTGGTCTATTGGTGCAGGACCTCGCTAAAGATGTCAAGAATTCTGGTCCAGTCGTGTATCTCTTGCCCGCAACAAGACACCTCGTCAAAAACATCGGGGGGGGCCCTTTGCACCGCACTGCCCATCTACCACCAACGGCAACCATGGTCCTCGAAACGCGTGAGCGTATTGGACTTATGAACCGATCTTTCCCCCTTCGTACCGGTAAATACCGCTTGTCCTGGTGTGTCACGAGATCGGTTTGCAAAATGGGCGCATTATGTTGCCCTTTGACCCAGGCCTGCCTTCTGCCACCCGAAGCCTGGCCCGAAGTATTTTTTTTCTCCACAATTTTCGTCGGCAGGGTCTACCCCTCTGCAAATCGTCTCGGGATCGGGAGTGCAGTTAAATTTCTAAATTTCTTGCAGTCCTTTGTTCTCAGCCCCATGTGAACATGACCTCTCCTCTGCATACACCCCCTAGACGAATGGCCAGGTGGAGAGAGTCAACCAGTTCAGGGGTGTTAACCGTGCGCCACTTCCTCTCTCCGCTTTCGACAAGATGACTGGTCCAACCTTGCGTTCCGATGGCAGAAATTTTAATATAATCCCCTAGACTCGGGAATCCCGGGTGCCTCTCCCTCCACATACGTAGCGGTCCCTGCATCCCGCCCACTCTCTCCCGCTGGCATCCCGTCGTCTGAGGTTTTCCTGCGGCAAATTCCTATGGTCCAGGACACTAGCACCACGGTCCCTGACCCCACCAATCCCTGCATTTCCCTTGCTTCTGAGCGCACTGAAGCTCAAACAGACAAAAGAAGTCCCCCTCCGGTCTTCTCCCCGGTTGACAAGGTGTGGCTGTCAGCCAAATATGTCCGCCTCAAATCCCAACCTACAAACTGGGACCCCCCTTTTTAGGGACCTTTTTGAGTCCTTAAGGTCATTAACCCCGGTGCGCCTATAAACTTCCGGCTCCACCAACCCATGCGCATTCCCAAACTCCCTTTCACTGTACTCATTACTAAGACCCCTGGTTCTGAATCTTTTTTTTCTCGGAAGGCAGTACCCGACCTTCAGTTCGTCTAGTGGCTGATTCCTCTAAATGTCCTTCATGGTCAAAGAAACTGTGGGTACATAGGAGAACAGTGGAAAATGATATATTCTTGCGTTTAGACGGGAAGGGGTGGTTTTCGGCCTGAGGAAAAGTCTTGGGACATCCGGAGGAGAACAATCCTGGACAGCAATATCATCCAGTAAATTTCTCCACTCCAGATAAAGAGGAGGGCCCAAAGAGTGTGGGGGGGCGGTAGGTACATGTCACGGACACCCCTGCGAGACCCTCATTCCGGTTGGAGAGCGCTTGGTTGCTCGCCACTGCATGATTTTCGGCGCTGCGACCCGTACGCCTCGGGGGGCGGCAGGCTCGCTCATTCCCCCCTGCCGGGTCGCCCAGGCGTCTACTCACCCGCCACACCCTGCTCCGGCTCCACCGCTGCCTCTGTCCATCGTCTTCTCCATGGGGAGCTGGGCCGCGCACGCGGGCTTGCGTTTAGTTTTAAAGGGGGCCCAGTGCACCAGTAATTGGCATTGTCGGCCGCTGCCCCTATTAAGCCCGCCTCTTCCAGCGACCTCCCCGGATTTTTAGTGCTGTTTGCCTACTGAGAAAGGGCGCCCTGTTCCTTGTTCTTTACCGTGTACCGTACCTCTTGCCTACGTTCCTGACCACAATCTCTGCCGTCTGTCCTGACCTTCCAGCCTTTCCCCAACAACGACCGCCTGACGAATTCTACCTCGCCTACCCTTGGCCGCCACCCCAAAGCAAGTTCCACCAGTGGAAGCGACCGGGTAACTCCCCCCCACAGCAAGTCCATCCCGCTTTGGGGCGGGCTCTGGCGAAAACCGGGACCTACTTAGATTCCTCTCCCTGGTGTGGGCTTTCACCATCGCTTGCGGTGGTCCAGCGGATCCACTACCGCAGACCGTTACAATGTGTTCTACATAAAAACATGCGTTAAACAATAAGTCATTTTTTGATGACACATTCCCTTTAAATTTGCCTCCTAATTGTAGAGTAAGTTAGATCACAACTTACTTCATACATAATATTTCATCAATGGATGCAAATCAGTCTTGAAAATATCTAATTTCTAATTTTTCTGATAATATTTTGTAAAATTTTAATAAAAATTTTAATAAAAAACCATTAAAAACAATATTTGTGTGTTAAAAAAAAATATTTTAAACATTGAACCATAAGTGTCCCAGGGATGTATGTATGTGGGTGGGTTAGAGGTGTGTCCTGGTGTTACATCATTTGAAGTCTCTAAAAGTTGGGAAGTATGAGAAAACCACTATAGAACCCAAATAATAAAACTTTTAAAAATCTTTCAAAAAAACAAGAGGAGTTGGAGCCCAGCATCATATCTGCCATCTAAGAGATCAAAGGAGCTGTTACTTATCATGACAACCATCAGTTACAGAGACCTCTGTAGACACATGTAGTGTAAGGTGACACAAAGCTCAAAACATTCCAGGTACTTGGCCAGGTTCAGTCATATGTTACCACAGCAGTTAAAAGTTCTGACTGGTGGGTCATGTTGTTTTAATCTGTCATCACGTTGCATAGTTCTGCTGGCGGATGTTCCCTCGTCTTTGACAGTGTCATACAAATGATTAGCAATGTACTTTTCAAGGTGAACAACCTGCCTGGAGTTCAGGAATCTGACAGAAGCAGCATCAAAAGTTTGAAATATTGAAATACATAAAAAGACCAACTCGGAAGTATTTGAAGTTGATCAATTTAACATGACTTACATATAGAACGGAAATAACAGAGAGGAGGAACAAAGATTAATTTCTGTCAATTAAAATTCTACATTGATCACCAGCTCCCGGCGCATGTCCTCCGTCCGTGTCGAGGGGAGAAGTCCGGGTGTTTTGTGAAATGAATCTGACGTCCACTAATCTGCCGAGCTGACCCTGCTGATCGGTTAGGGCACAAATGTATTGCAAAGCATAATTACTTTGGAGCTAAAATCTTTAGTGAGCTGCAAAATGTGTGAATTATAAATCGTGCCTGGTTTCTAAATAAATTCCATAATTAAACAACACAAGGAGGCTTATTAACCCTTTCTGCTAAGTATGTTGTATACCTCAAAGTTCGCTGACAGGACTGCTGAGATTTAAGTAGCCCCATACATGCAGAGATTGGCTGTTGGAATTTCTTGTGTTCTAACTTTTAACCACTTAATGACCAGCTATATTTTTTAGTTCTTGCCTCCCTGCATTTCAACAGTCATAACGATTTAATTTTTTTCTATGACATAGTTGTATGGAGACTTGTTTTATGGGGTATTTTGAGTTTACATATAAACTACTGCATCATCTTAAGAATATTTTCTTTTTTACAGTGTGAACATTAAAAAAGCATTTTTCTGTATTTGTTATTTTAAGATTATTTTTTACACCATTCATATGTCACACTAAACAACTTGTTAGATTAATTCCACAACTTTGACATCACTGCCAACAGAGAACATGCGCCGGTCACCGTCAAAAGACAGAGTGTTGTCATTAAAGAGTTAAAAGGGAGGGCCAATATCCATCTTATATTATATATATATATATATATATATATATATATATATATAATATTTGCATATTGCTTATTAATATGTGGAAACATTTTAATAGTTGCATCCCTTTAGCTCTTTAATGACCACACTCTGTCTTTTGACGGTGACCGGCGCATATTCTCTGTTGGCAGTGATGTCATAATACATAATTGCCTACAGGTTTGCCGCAACTGCGCCTGGGACGGAGCTGCAGTCAACAATCTCTGTTAATGCTGGGGACGAGAGGAAGCCTCCAATCTCTGCCATTTAACCCTTTGATTGCTGTGCTCCGTGACCGGCGCATATTCAAAGGAGATTCCCTTGCTCCTTTGGACCACCAGCATTCCCAGCGCCTGATGGAATGTCTCTACCATCATCCTTGGATACCTAACGTAGTATAAAGCTTGTCTGTATAGCAAGTCTACTGTCAGGGCACACTGTGTGTTCCCCTGACAGCAGCCTGTGTCATTCGGACACATAATGTAATGTATTAGCATACAGGAGTATACAGGAGTATGCTAATATACTTTATTTATATATATATATATATATATATATATACTACCATTCAAAAGTTTGGGGTCACCCAGACATTTTTGTGTTTTCCCTGATACTTTTATTTATCAAGTGAGTTGCAAAATTAATAGAAATATTGTCCAGACATTGACAGGGTTAGAAATAATGATTTTTACTTGAAATAATAATTTTCTACATCACACTTTGCTTTCGTCACTCCCTTTGCAGCAATTCCAGCATTGCAGACCTTTGGCATTCTAGTTAATTTGCTGAGGTAATCTGGAGAAATTTCACCCTATGCTTTCAGAAGTCCCTCCCACAAGTTGGATTGGCTTGATGGGCACTTTTTGCGAACCATACGGTCAAGCTGCTCCCACAACAGCTCACTAGGGTTGAGATCTGGTGACTGCGCTGGCCAATCCATTACAGATAGAATAACAGCTGCCTGCTTCTTCCCTAAATAGTTCTTGCATAATTTGGAGGTGTGCTTTGGGTCATTGTCCTGTTGCCGGATGAAATTGGCTCCAATCAAGCGCTGTCCACAGGGTATGGCATGGCGCTGAAAAATGAAGGGATAGCTTTCCTTATTCAAAATCCTTTTAACCTTGTACAAATCTCCCACTTTACCAGCACCAAAGCAACCCCAGACCATCACAGTACCTCCACCATGCTTGACAGATGGCGTCAGGCACTCCTCCAGCATCTTTTCAGTTGTTCTGCGTCTCACAAATGTTCTTCTGTGTGATCCAAACACCTCAAACTTCGATACGTCCATAACACTTTTTCCCAATCTTCCTCTGTCCAATGTCTGTGTTCTTTAGCCCATATTAATCTTTTCCTTTTATTAGCCAGTCTCAGATATGGCTTTTTCTTTGCCAATCTGCCCTGAAGGCCAGCATCCCGGAGTCGCCTCTTCACTGTAGAAAATGACACTGGCGTTTTGCGGGAACTATTTATTGAAGCTGTCAGTTGAGGACCTGTGAGGCGTCGATTTCTCAAACTAGAGACTCTAATGTATTTGTCTTGTTGCTCAGTTATGCAGCGGGGCCGCCCACTTCTCTCTCTACTCTGGTTAGAGCCTGTTTGTGCTCTCCTCTGAAGGGAGTAGTACACACCATTATAGGAATTCGTCAGTTTCTTGGCAATTTCTCGCATGGAATAGCCTTCATCTCTCAGAACAAGAATAGACTGTCGAGTTTCACATGAAAGTTCTCTTTTTCTGGCCATTGTCCGAGTTTAATCGAACCAACAAATGTAATGCTCCAGATTCTCTACTAGCTCAAAGCAGTTTTATAGCTTCTCTAATCAGCAAAACTGTTTTCAGCTGTGCTAACATACTTGCACAAGGGTTTTCAAGGGTGTTCAAAATATCCAATAGCCTTCTTACACAGTTAGCAAATACAATGTACCATTAGAATATGTAGATATTCGATTAACAACCAGATGTTTGCAGCTAGAATAGTCATTTACCACATTAACAATGTATGGAGTGTATTTCTGATTAATTTAATGTTTACTTCATTGGAAAAAACTGTGCTTTTCTTTAAAGAATAAGGACATTTCTAAGTGACCCCCGAACGGTATATATATATATATATATATATATATATATATATATATATATATATATATATATATATCTAGTATAGTAGTATATATAGTATATATAGTAGGTATATAGTATATATATATGTGTATTATTTATATATTATATATATATACAATAAATAGTTGCATTTTGCTTGTTAATATGTATATATATATATTAATATATATATATATATAATATATATATATATATATATATTTTTTTTTTTTTTTTTTTTTTTTTTTTTTTTTATTGGATGGTTGTTTTTTTTAGATCATTTTTAAAACTTCCCTATGTTCATGACTTCCTGGTTTGCCTCTTACAGCACAGCAGTGAGAAGATTGACTGACGATTCTCTTTCAGGGCAACTATGGCCTGGAAAGTGTAACTATTATCAGCAGAACGCAATATGTGTAAAGAACACAGGAAACTCCATAATGAAGAAAAAGATTAACCCATTATCCTTTCATGTAATCTTATCTATTCCTGTCCAGAGAGCAATATAATGATTATTATGGCATTACATACTAATTTTGTTGAGATACACAGAAATAAGCCACAACTAATGGAGATTAGTATGGACAGCCATTCAGGAACTTTATCTCTTCACTATTACAGCTAGAGAAGGACAAGATTTCATATGTAATTTTAATTGCAAAGGACTGCCAAAATATATATAAAACATACCTAATGGATTCTAATGGTGTAAAATGCTAAAGTAATAATTATTTAAATATGGACAGTATGAACAGGTACACGCATGCTTGAGAAAGGGTGTGGTGTACGCCTTTGAAACGTCACCGGTGTGCTTCCTGACGCTGGTCAGACGCTATCTTCCGTTACCACATCATGGACCTGCGAGAGACTATGCATGCAATAGCAGCTACACTATTATTAACAGCAAGTACTTTTTAACTTTTTAAAGTAGACTTGTGTTTATTAATCCGAACACGGCATTCTTGAGTGCTTTCCCCCACATATAAAAGTTTGCATGGAAACTTTTTTTTCGTCCTTACATCTTCCTTTGGTGATGAAAGCACATTCGGTGCTGGTATTTATTGACTAGTAAGAATGATTTCTATATATGATTATCAAGTATTAGTTATTAGTATGATTTATTTTTTATATTATTTATTTTGTTTCTTTCAGATATATTGTTCAAGTGTTCCAGCTCCTGGGAGGTGATGGCTCCCCCCGCCTGCTCTGAACAGTTTTTGCCCACCAGTGTGTTCCTTAGTGCATAATATATGGGTTGTCTGCTTATTGCGCTGTCTTTGTGAATTTGCGCACCCCGTTACTTGAATGTAAACCGATTACCCATGGACGCTGTCGGGTTTTCTTGATAGTGCTCATTGGGGTCACTGGGATCCTTATCTGTGTGGTAGGTTCCATGCAGATTTGTTGTTCTCAGTGCGGTGGTCGTTCTTGTGGGGTTTTAGCAATCATTGTTCTCTAAATGCACAGCTATTGGCACTGATGACATGTGACTCGCTGCTGCTTTATGTGAAGCTCCGTGTTTGCTGTGGAGCTTTTGATTGTGTGCGAATGCGCAAGTTTACTACAGTGTCATAGCAACTGGTGACGCGGCCATTCATGATGCGCTTGCGTGAATAGGAGACTTTAGCGCATGCGCAGAGGGTCTTTTCAGACGCCATAACGAGGTAATGGAGTCTCATCATACCCAGCGAGGGGGTTCACTCTGAACATGCTAAGTATGTTTTTAATTACTGCACCTGCACACTAATACTGATCATTAAGTTTTGGTATATGTTTTGTACACTTTTTATAGTGATGGAATTTGCATTATGTGATTTGTGGGTGTTGTGCATCTTTATGTAATAATTTGTTCACTTGTATTTCACTGTACAATTCACTTATGTACTTTGTGTTCCTTAATTGATAATTGAAAAAAACTCACAGACATAAATCTAATTTTGCCTATTTGGGTTAAATTTGTAGCAAAAATTCACAGTGAAGAAAAAAACCCAATTAAAAAATAACTTTTACTTGATATGCCTTAAAAGAATGCCCTCCAAAATGGAGGACCCACAGCAACAAACACCAAAATTTGTTCTCCTAGAGAGGAAGAAATGCTGGTTCCTCTAAATCTAAATATCCAATATAGTGGTACTGACCCAAGGGGTGAAAATCGCCCCCTTCGGCGGAGTAGTCGCCCCAACAGGAGCGGCCCCACCTATTGAGAGTGCACCCTAGGTCAGACCCCTTAAACAGTTCCTAAAAGGATACCAGCAGGACTCCCATATGTGCTATAGACACTCTAGGAGAAACAATTCTATCCACATAAAATCATTCTTTTTATTAACATTTAAAAAAAAATAAAAAAAAAAAAAAAAAAAAAACAACGTTCTGTTGCATCATTGATTATGAATTCTGTGTTATTTGTTATAGACCCACAAACAATTAAAAAAACTACGTTAGTTTGTATCATTAATTCAAAAACCCGTGTGATTTGTTCAAGACCCGACGCGTTTCCCCCAAAAATTCTATAGGGTTCATCAGGGGTAACAAGAGAACATTTAGCCAACAAGACTAAAATCACAGCATACATAGACTAATAGATAAAGATACTTAGCAATGATATCCTTAATGGTGGTAATGCCGTCAAGATAATCCACTAAGATACAGATTGATAATGTGTCTGATGTCTCAGTGTGGATGATTTTTTAATTGATAATTGGTCACTAAATTATTCACATAATTGTATTTCCTATATATTTACTATATGCACTTGATGTTGTTGCTTGAAAAAGGCTCTGTTCAGAGCTGAAACGTTGCTGGGATCAATAAAGACACGTTTTTCTTCATAAGTGCTGTCCATATATTATTTTTTGGATTTCTTCAGACTTGGGTCAGTCTGTTGGACGCGCACTATGCTTGTACTCTACCGATGCTGTTTCAATTCCTTGTTGACCAACCCTCTCCACAGTCATATATCAATAAAAACTCTGGTCGTGTAAATACACCTTCTTGAGGCAGTTTCTCATTAGAAATCCTTCTTATTTTCATTTTTCATTAACAAATGCAAATAACTTCACAAGCAGCATATGTGTATCATACACTCAAACACTGTTCACATAACCTGCGTCAATGAAGCTGGTGCGAGTCATCCGTACAGTTCATCACAAGGTTGTGAAACTCATGCAGGTCATCCGTACAGTTCATAACTAGGTTGAAGTCCTTTTTGATTTATCAATAAGCAGAGTGGAACTGACTGCATCCTCCCTCCAGGTTAGCCAGACTATTTACACGACCGTTCATAGATGTAACATGGTCTTTGCCTTATCTGTTGCACCAATATATTCCACGGAAATTGCTACCATTGACATCAGTCTCTAATGGGGCTTACATTATAACTTAGACAATAGACTAGGAGCAACTTCAATAGAAAGCCATTTGACCTATGTTTGAGATGATGTATGAGAACCTTAAAGCACTGTCGGATTGGGCTTCTTGGGGCCAACCAATGGAGTTGGTTCTTGGGACCCAACAGTGGTATTGATTCCTGGGCTCCACCGGTGGAGTTCATTCTTGGAGCTCACCAGTGAAGTTGATTCTTGGGGCCCACAATTGGAGTTGAGTTTTGGAGTCCACCCTACAGCTACTGTACATGACTACACATACGGTACATGACTCTTGCTTTCTCACTTTCTATGCCTTTCACCCTGAAAAGCAGCCCCAGGCATGTCATGCCCAGAAGCCCACCATGCACAGGAGCCCACTGGGAATCTATGAATACACAGAGATCTTAAAACTCCATAATGAAGTTGATCTTGGCTAGACAACCATAAGCCCAGGACCTGGAATCTGTAAGGCAGCAGTACTAACCATTGTTTTTGATGCAAAAGGGGTTTTTCATTACCCAAATAACACTTATGGTCAAGATAAATGATAGAAATATTATACCCAACATTACTCTTGTTGCATAACTGAGAAGTAAACGTTTTAATTAAAGTGCAATTAATGGCATCTAGTCCAGCAACCTCTGATGACTCCCAGTATGAAGCATCTCGGAGAGTCGATAACAGCCAGTCAGACGTGGCACTCAGTAGTGCTTTACAGTTTCACTGCTTTAGTAAATGTCTCCATGACAATGGCCCTAATAAAGTTTGTCACAGATTCCTTTTACCAAATATTCTCTTTAGCCTACATCTGAGTTTTCAAATAAACCTTAGGAAGTGAGAAGTTCACATAATTGTAAATAATTTTTTGAAGGTTGAAAGCACTGAAAAAAATCCAACCTTTAACTAATTTAACTAAATACTTAATGAATAAGTCTAATCAGGATTGAAACAACTCTATATGGATCATATTGAATTAATTGAAAATCATTGGTATGAATGGTTATGTTCAAATACATAGCAGGCCACTTTTTTCCAGTTGCTTGTGAGAATTGTAAGCGCTTTTGCCTGCAGTGGATGGGGGTCAGCATGGACGCTCATCAATATGTGGCTACACAGCCCCATTCACAGCAAACTGTGATAACCTCTGTGCTCTCAAACCCCAAAACAGCTGTCTGCAGATGAGCGATACTGGCTTGGCTAATATCCCATTTTGCTTTCTAAAGATTGTGTGAGTCGGAAGCAAATTGAGCATTTGTTACATCCAATAGAGGGCGCTAGAGCTTCTCAGCTCCTTTCCTATAATGCCTTGGGATATGCAGATGCTTAGTGGAGGGCAAAAAGGCAATTTCAAAACTGCACACACCTATATGGTGCTCTCCTCAAGAAGAGATATTCCCCATCCTGAGCCACTCATTGCCTCCCACCCAGCCAGCCAGTACACTCTGCTCTGCACTGATGAGGGGGAAAACCCCAAAACAGCTGCATACAGATGAGTTATACTGGCTTGGATAATATCCCTTTTGCTTTCTAAAAATTCATTGAGTTCATTGAAGAAAATTTAGGATTGGTCACATCAAATAGAGAGCGCTATAATGCATTGTGGTATACAAATGCTTAGTGGACAGCAAAAAGGCTATTTTGAAACTCCACACGCCTATATGGTGCTCTCCCCAAGGACAGGTATTCCCCTTTCTCAAACATGTCTATAGTCATAAGGAAATTTATCAGCATTTTGTGCTGCAATAGCTCTTCTGTGGAGTTGGAGCAGGTGGGCTAATCTTGACTCCCTAGGTGCACTGTCGATCCTTTGGCTATAATGACCTTGTTGCCAGTTCTCCAGTTGTCCTTCCTTGAATCACTTTTAGTAAGTTCTCACAACGGCACATTGGGAAAACTCCAAGAAGATCTACCATTTTGGAAACGTCCTTACCCAGTCATCTAGTCATCACAATTTGGTCCTTAAAAGAGTTGTTTAGGTCCTTGCACTTGCCCATTTTTCCTGCTTCCAACATAGGAACTTCAAGAACTGGATGTTCACTCCGTGCCGTAGATATCTCATCCATTGATAGGTGCCATTGTTATCACACGTTATGTGTGAGATTTCATTGTTATGGCTGATCGGTGCATCTCCAATAGGTCTCCATGGCAGTGAACAGGTTTATCTTGCAAAGAGATAATTACTGCAACATTAGTCCATGTTTTTCACCTATAATCCTTGTTAAGCTTCTGATAATACATTTTTAGGATCAAAGATGAGTAAATCTTCTCTGTATGCTGTAGGTTATGCATTTTTAATTTCTTTTATATTGGATGGCAGATGTCACCATACTGTACAGGGATGGTGTGACTTCTCATTATACATGCCAGCATTGAATATTCCACCAGGATATTGAGAATATTATGAGTTTCACGGAGCAGTTTTTCATTTTTTATTAGGGAAATTAATCTAATTGCATATTATGCCAATTGTATGCGGGACCGTTAATATCACATTGTCACCACAGTGATGAAAAGTGACGGATGGACACAATTTCGGACTTGTGAGTCAGGCACTATGATTTGAAATAGACGATTTAATTAAAGATTAATATTTTGCTGTAAAATCAACACTTTCTGGAGGCGATCTTAAATCTTTTCATGTAGTTTTATTTAAATATTGTGAAATTAAGTAAAATTGGAGGTTTAATGTCATGGGTAATTTCTCCATTTTTCTAAAGTGCAGGCATATGGTGTACTTGAAACTAATAGTTGCCTATAAAAGTTTATAAAAGTGATCATATAAATGCTAGTATAGAGAAAATTGTGAAGTATAAAGTGGAAATTAACATTTTACAACAGCAAAGTCATGGGTAATCCATCCGATTTTGTTGCAGTTTTGTGATTTTTTTTTCTGTGATAGAAGCTCTAGGAAAAAATCAAAAAATTGCTCTGAGCCAGGAATCATAGTAGAGCTTGTAAGGCTGGAAAAAGACAGACACATGTACATCTAGCTCAGTCTATTACCCAGCAGTGTTAATCCAGAGAGAGGCAAAAACCCAATGAGGTAGAAGCCAAGGGTCTTCATCAGAACCATGGTCACTCAGTAGTTAGCACAGTGTAGCACATTGGCTCAGTGGTTAGTACAGTGTAGCACATTGACTTAGAGGTCAGCACAATGCAGCATGTTGGCTCACTCATTTGCAAAGTTCATCATGGTGGCTCAGTGGTTAGCACAGTGCAGCATGTTAACTCAGTGGTTAACACATTTCAGCACATTGGTTCAGTGGTTAGCAAAGTGCATCATGGTGGCTCAGTGGTTAGCAAATTGAAGCACGTTGGCTCAGGTTAGCACAGTGCAGCTCGTTGGCTCAGTGGTAAGCACAGTGCAGCATGTTGGCTCAGTGGTTAGCACAGTGCAGCACGTTGGCTCAGGTTAGCATAGTGCAGCTCGTTGGCTCAGTGGTTAGCACAGTGTAGCATGTTGGCTCAGTGGTTAGCACAGTGTAGCATGGTGTCTCAGGGGTTAACATGATGCATCATGGTGGCCCAGTGATTAGCACAAACAGCATGGTGGAGCAGTGGTGAGCACAGTGCAGCACACTGACTCAGAGGGGTAGCAAAGTGCAGCATGGTGACTCAGTGGTTAGCACAGTACAGCTCAGTATTTAGCACAAGGTAGCACTGTGGCTCAGAGGTAAGCACTGTTGCCTTGCAGTACAGTCGTTCTGAGTTCAAATCCCACCAAGGGCAACGTTTGCATTAAGTTTGTTCGCTTTTTATTGGTGGGGGTTTCTTCTAGTTTCCCCCACACTCCAAAAACATACACATAGGTTATTTTGGAACTTACACTGTGAGCCCCAATAGGGGCAGAATCCAGTGTGAATGATGACAACCTCTGTGCAGCGCTGTGGAATATAACTGTGCTATATATATATAAATGAATAAAATAAATAAATCTACAACCTGTAATATTATTATACTCCAGAAATGCATCTCAGCCCCTTGTAAACTCTTCTAATGAGTTCACTATGACAAGTTCCTCTGAAAGTTCATCTTGTTATGCCCCCTTGTTATTGATACTGTACTGGGTACACACAGATCATAGGAGAGCTCTCTGGCCTAATGTATTTATACATTGTTATTAGGTCACCATCCAGTCTTTTTTTCTTAACCTTCGTCCGGCTGAGTAGCTACAATTGTAACGATTCCATTTTAAAATTGCAATAACTTTTTTTCGAAAAGCCGTAGAGGGCTGAAATTTCGTGACATCTCTGCAGTTTTGGTCCAGAATATATTGGCCAAATTTCAATAAAATATCTCCACCCCCTTCCGAGATAAGGGGTCGAGATATTTTTGCATCCATAACAAGCTGCATAGGTACAAATGTACCCTCATATATTTTGAATGAAGATAATGCAAGAAAAAAGAATATTTTTTTTTACTGATAATGCTATTTTATTATTATAAACAAGTAAAAAACTGTTCATTTACATTATAAAAGAAAATGTAAGAATCTTTTTTTATTGATTTCTTCGCAAGTAATGCATGTTGTCTTTGCTACCAAGTGTTCATCGCAAATGGGTTTCACACAAACCACACAAGACTTTCTAGTCTTACGTTGTTTTCGCCTCAGGTCTCAGCAGACATAGCAACTACCAACAGTAGGGGAGGGTCCACGACTACCATGAGGTATTTGAGGGCCAGCTGCTGCTTGCGATGCTACCACAATGCATCGTCCAAGCACCATTTCTACTGCACCTCGAAGAAAATGGTTTCTCCTCATCATTCGTTTAGTACTACGGTCTTCAATTGCAGGCATATACAGCTGATTTGCGAGATCTTTCAGGGAATTTCTTCGTTGATCCTTTGTCCTGAAGCTTGGATTGTGTTCTCTGTAGACGATGTAGGATGCTAACCCAGTGATGTCAATCATATTGTAGAAAAATGCCAGAGGCCAACGTAATGTTCGTCGTTTCACAGTGTACTCTCCCAACATTTTATCCATAACATCAACTCCGCCTTTTGTTTTGTTGTAGTATTTTATTATCTCTGGCTTGGCTGCTAGTGTCTCTTCAACTTCTCCCATCATGTGCATAGATGATAGAAGCACGACTGATTTGTTCTTCTTTGGTACATATGAACAGACTGTTGCATCATGATTGTAGGCAAAATTTGTCGAGTTTATAGGCCTTTCTTTGGCAGGCTGCATGTTGCTAGGTAGGAACCTTTTGTTTTTTCTCACTGTACCAACTAGTGTCATGTTCCAGGAGTTCAATACCTTAGCTAATTCCATGGTTGTAAAGAAGTTATCGGTGGTGACATTTCTTACAGAGCCTTTATACGAGCTCACTAGGTCCAATACGGTTCAATCACCAATGTTTACTTGTCGAGGACCATCAGTTGGTTTCCCAGTGTAGAGCTGACCTTGTAATGGGTAGGCGTTTGACGAGTCACAAGCCCAGAAAATCTTTATGACATATTTAGCTGGTTCTGAAGGTATATAATGGGTAAATTTAGTATGACCTCTAAATGGAAATAATTGCTCGTCAATGGTGATACAATCATATGGCTTGTAGGCTCTCTCCAGATATCTGGTCAGCATTGTCCAGATGTCCCGTATTGGTGCAGCTTTATCTGTTTGCACACGTTCTGCACGTGTATTTTCGTTGTCAAATCTGATAAATCTGAGTATCATCTTAAAGCGGTCACGAGACATGGCTGCACATAAAAGAGGCAGAGCATCAACATTCCACATTTCCTGCATATTCTCTTTGTTGGCTCTGTGCACACCAGCAGCAATCAGTATGCCCAAAAATGCATGGAGTTCAGTTTCAGTAAATTGCTTGAATGTTTTTTGTGGGGGCCGTTCAGAAGAATCAGGAAAACATTGTACCAGTTCGTTGTTGTAAGTATCACAAACTCTCTTGGCCTTTTGATTAGTTTCTCGTAATATGATGTCACACATCTCGGGAGTCATGATTGACTTGAAGAGCTCTTTTGCTGTATACAGGTTGCTGATTGCTGCAGGGCCACCTCTTTGTCGTAGGACATTACGAGATTTTGTTTGTGCATTTGGCAGTGGATCACTACACCATTGAGTTTTATCCTTAGCAGTCCAAATGTCACCTGCACTTTGAGGCACAGACTCATCCTCAACACTTTCGTCTGAGTCGTATTCTTTTTCCTGCTCTATGACCATTTCTTGTTCAATGTCTGAATCTTCTTCAGTAACATCCACTTGTGGTACATAGTTTTCATCATCAGATGCAACATATGGTTCTTCCTCATGCTCAGAATCAGATTCTTCTAGCATTCGCATTATTTTGTCGGACATAAATCTGTAAATATGAAAAAATGAAAAATAAATAATTTTCCGAAATACTACACAATACTACATTATTGGCTTTTCACAAAATGATACTAACCTGCAAACACGTTTTCTTGGATAATGGCGGAAACTAGATCCAGCATCACTATCACTCATGATGACTTGGTAGATGAATTTTGGCTTCGTAATTTAGTTCAGTAACACGTGGCAAGTAGAATGAAACTCGATTCTAAAGTGCAGATAAAAAAGTAAATTATTTCTAGTGATAATTATTTATAAATGTCATTTATATATTATGTAAACCGTATACGGTTTCAGAATTTTCATTCCATCTTCGACTGTTTTTTCGACCAATAGGAAAATTTTAACAGAGCCACCATCTTTATTTTGTGCTGAATATAAGTAAAACATCGTAAAACAATATGTAGATACTAATTATTATCCATTTTTCGTATAAAAATCATACCTATAGTGATAAGTTTCATACAAAATATATGTAAGCCAAGTCCAGGCTCAAAGACAATTTCTGACTGTTCTGTCCCCACATAAGGCGAATGAAGGTATAACTGGCTGTTAGATGCTGTGAGACTTTCCTACCTTCGTATCCAAGAAATTGAAGACTTCACAAGCCTAGAAATGTGTGTGCTCACAGCAATGAGATGAACAGCAAAATGGCTACTGAGAGGAGGGAGGCAGGAAGAGAAGTAGAAGCCACTCCCAGTTTGAATCAACTTAATTGACAGCAACATAAGTGAGCAGTAACACTGGCCAATAGATATCAGCATAACAGAACATTAAGTACATAACATATATGTAAAATATGCACATGAACAAAATAATGATTACATCTGGGAAGAACAGCACATTTGTAGCTGAATGAACTTTAGTTTCTGAAACCAAGTAAAGGAGAAAGTCTTCCCACAGTGGATTTATATGAAGGTACAATTGTACCTCTGCAGCCTGTTAACGTTGTAAAATTATGCAGCTTGACGAAGGCTAAAAGAAAAAAAAATTCTGCACTCTTTTCCTAAATAGTAGCCCATTTATTACTGTGATTCATCACTTTTTAAGCTGCTTTGTTTTTTTTGTGCACTGGTGCCCAAAACTATCTATAATGTTCAAAATATGTGGTCTGACTAGGGATTTGTAAAGAGGTGGAACAATGTTTTCATTGTGGGTCTTTATATCCCTTTTGGTACACCCATGATTCTATTATCTAATTGCCTTAGCAGCAGGTGCCTGAAACTTTTTGACAGCTTGGTTTGCTTTCAGTTAAAATTCCTAAGTCCTCTTAATGTCAGTATTAACCAGAATTTTGTAAAATAATGTTGGCGTGGATTTTTTTTCTACATTTCCAAATTTGTGGCCTATTTTATCCTTCTTTTCCAGAATTGTACAGTCCGATATTAGCTTTGAATGAATAGGAAAATGTTAAATAAATGTTCTGACATTTTAGATAATCTCAGTATGAGCTGACATCCACTAGAATGTTCACATCCAGAACTCAAATGTAGAAAATTCTAAAATCCAATATACAAACTCAAAGATAAGCAGTAGTGACTCCTACACACTATATCTAGGTTGCTCAGCTTATGAGGATTCCTGCACTCCAATAATAGTAAGACAACATTCATCCAAGTGTTGTCTTACTATTGTGTTTTAAAATTCTAAAATCACCAACTTAAAATTTGGTGAATTTAAAATTTGTGACACACGCAAGAGCTGAAGTTCACAATTTGGAAATCTGCTACAGCCTGAAGTCCAGTTAACACATCTGTTTTGAAGAATAAACATATAGGTGCACACTGTTGTGGCAGCAAAAGCAATGCAAATACAACACAATATCAGTAGCACTCTATAAGCACTAAAAAACAGTTAAAGAGGACATAAGAATTTTTGGAACATTTCTGCTAATATGAAATATATGAAAAAATGTTGAGGTTCTTAGTGTAAATTTTTTATCAAAACTGTAAATGCCCACCTACCGTGGCAAGGTGACCCCAATTCAGGTGGGAACCTACGCTATATGCTACCTCTCTAGAAAACATTTTTTCATATATTTCATATTAGCAGAAATGCTGTTCCAAAAATTCTTATGTCCTCTTTGACTGTGTTTTAGTGTTTATAGAGTGCTACTGATATTGTGTTGTATTTGCATTGCTTTTGCTGCCACAACAGTGTGCACCTATATGTTTATTCTTCAAAACAGATGTGTTAACCAGATTTTGTATTTTGACTGTTTGTATGGGGAAGTGGTAGTCCCCAGCCTGGATTATGCCCCCCCGCCCACCTGCACAGGTTTTTTAATCAGATCAGGTTTATAGCAGGAACCTTCTAACCCTGAAGTGTGGAGGTCTGAACAGACACCTAGAGAGGTAGCCGTTGGGGAAGGTTCCCACCTGAATTGGGGTCATCTTGCCGCGGTAGGTGAGCATTTAAAGTTTTTATCAAAAATGTACACTAAGAACCTCAAAATGTTTTCATATATTTCATATTAGCAGAAATGCTGTTCCAAACATTCTTATGTCCTCTTTAACTGTTTTTTTGTGTTTATAGAGTGCTACTGATATTGTGCTGTGTTTGCACAGCCTGAAGTCTGACGGGATCTCTAAGCACTTATTGCTTCACAAGTATCTCCAAAAGTACCCCTTCATGATTTTCCCGTATTTCCAATCATGGTTCCTCAGGAGAGCTGTCGTCCATCGCCCTTTTGAGCTAATTAGAAACCAAACACTTTGCATAGTACATTTTACAAAGATATCCCTAAATTGCTGGAATTAAGTTATTTTCTTTATTTCTCTATTTTGTTCATATGTGGCGCGCATGCGTGGGTTAACCCTATCACGATCTGTCTGTTCGTGCCCGCGACATTGGAAGCGCATGTGCAGTATACTTTATAGGATGCCGAGATCTACAAGGAGAGACAACTTAAGGGTGGAGGTATCATAGGTTTTCTATGGCTATCTATCGCAAACTTTTTTGCCACGGGTGTTATTCGTGGGATTGAATTCTAGACCCCTACACCTTATATGTTTATTACTTTTCACTAGTTAATTTTCTTGCCCAACTTAATTACTCTACAGTTCCCCTGAGGAACCATGCTTAGAAATGCAGGATAACGCGTCGGGTTTTTGGGTATATTGCAACATATTTGTGACAGGCTTTATTTCTAGTTGCATGTTATACATTGCCTAGTTGTAGTGTATATGGGCATTATTAGATGATGTATATACAAGTCTAGTCTATTGATAGTAGGTACATAAGAGGTTAGGGCATACTAGGGAAAGCCAACCTGGGGTGGGGATGCCCATTTTGGGCTGACTATCCCGCCATTTATACAAGTGTATAATAGGGATATTTATTCCTCCCCGTTTTTTGGCCGGGATTTCTTGGATCTTAGGCTACCATTGTCCCTCAGTACATCTATCTATACTGCATCAGGACAAGTAATATAGCTGGGACTTCTGAAAATACAGAATTCCATGTTTAGAAATGGGATTCAATAGACTATGACTGAGGATACGTGACTATATAACACTAATGGTGTATTTTTTCTGTTGTAGTATTTTTCATAGTTAAGTGGCATCAGTTATCAAGTATATTCTATCTGCATTGAAATATATATATTTTTAAGTTAATTCATTAAAAGTGAAGTTTTAGTCTGTTTTTTCAGTGATATATGTTTTGAGATAGGCTAAAGTTAATTTATTTTCTAATGGAATTTTGATTTCACTAAATCCCCCCCGCCAAAAAAAAAAAAAAAAAAAAAGTGAGATAAAATATGCCCCCCAGGGCTTTTTCTGACCTTATGGGTGGCAGCATAGCAAAATGAGGAAATGTAAATCAAACACAAAATATTAATAAAATAAATAATAACTACAACTTTTAGCCCTACCCCCTCTGACCTGAAAACTTTATATCGCTGATATATAAATGTCTGTGCTGGAAAAGTAATACAAAGAATTTTTGCCGTTAAAAAAATAAATAAAAAATAGATATAAAAAAACAAAACATTTTTTGTACTATTGTCCCTTATATAAAGAAAAAAAAAACTAATGGAAAAATGTGTACAATAACAGAGCGCAAGAAAGCGTTACAGCGTTCAAACTGGTAAAAGAAAATGTGCCTGGTCAGGAAGGGTGGTAATGGCTCAGCCAGGAACTAGTTAAAGCTAATCATTTTGGCAAGAAAACCCAATTAAAACTACAAATATACAACTAGATTATATAATACTATAATAATGATTAACAGGGATTCATCAGGGATTACAATCATCATCACTTGGGTGTTTGTTTTTGCTAGTTATATACAGCCATTGCTGAGTGTTGTCAGGAGATCTGAAAATGCCTTTATTTCATACTTGCCAACTTTTGGAAGTTTCCTTCAGGGAGATTTTGAATTGCAGCTTGTCTCCTTAATGGTTTCAGTCGGCCCTACCCTCTGTTTTACATGACATGCCCTCTTTTGCACAAAGTTACACCCCCTTGTCACGTCTGTGTAACCGCTTTGGAGGAAAGCTGATAAGGGATGTGGTGTCCTTCAGCTTTACTGGACATTGGATCTCATAACCAACATCCAAGCTGGGTAACAGCACATCAATCAGCTTTCCTTCAGAGCCGAGCTACAATGTCGTCCCTCTGCACCAAGTGATGTCAGGGAAAAATCTAATGATGCTTTACCTTGTCACCACCACTATTTAAAGAGCAACCCACAGCCAGTAAGTAAGTCCTCAGATGTATAAAGTGGTTTAGCTGCCATATAGGCTTAGGCTAAAACCGACCAAACATTGTCAACTTGTGACTGTTCGGCCCCTTTTCAGCCATATATGCTGCAGTAAAGTATATAGGGTGTGGCACGATTTTGGAGCGTTTTTCGGCACGGTTTTTGCCCTGGCTATTAATTTGTATCGGTGGAAACCTTGTCCAAAACCTCATCAAAAACCTCTTCTGAAGAAGGTTTTGATGCTTTTTTGGGCGCTGAAAAATCAGTGTCCAAACAGCATCCAAATAAGCCGTGTGAACATACCCTAATAGGCCGCCCAAGAGGGTATTCTACAAGTTACCAGCACTTGATATGGCCGGTGCAAATAAAATACCGGCACTGGCCTCCTGGCAATAAAACCTTCCCTGCCGATGGTTTACCAGTTTGGTGGCAAATCTACCATAGCGGGAGATTTACCAACTCTTCAGGGAGCCCGGGAGGACTAAGCCTTTTAAGGGAGTCTCCCTGACGTTCAGGGAGAGTTGGTAAGTATAGTTTAGTTGCACCAAGCTGAAAGATTTTTCATTTGGATCTAGCATGCGGACATCATGTTTTAAATATAGCCTTTACCTGTTTTTTTGTTATTTGCACATAAACAAAGGGATCAAAAACAGCAACTATCCTTTATGTGCTTGTCTTATTATCATTATAAGAGTGTTTGTTTTTTTTTTTCTTTTGAAAATTAATTAAAGTGCAAAGAGTATGTAACTGCAAAATAATAAGCAGTTATGTATCTATAGGATGGACTTTCGAAAATTGGAGTAAACTCCTATATTGTGGGTATTCCCTCTGATTATAGGCTTTGTGTGGGTGGCTATAAAAAACATATTTGTTTGCTTATATCAAAAAAATCATACATTTCCTGATACAGAATTGGTCCCAAGCAGTGTCATGATCCATATAACACACTTCTGTAATATCATGGACTGCCCATGAATTAGCAAAAAAAATGCACTGACCAGCTCACCTGTGTGGCACAAAAAGCAAACAACCTTGTAAAAGATCTCGTGTTCGGACCACACTCCAAGCTGCGAGTAGAGTTCCAGAGAAACAACAAGTCCAAGAGTTCAGCACCGGGATCATAAAAAATTAGGAAATATGTATTAGAGTAGTGCCAAAATAAGACCAATGCATAGTGCAAAGGCCGGCAGGTAATCAGAGGGACGCTGACAAGGTATTGCTGACAAGTTTCGAGCGACACGGCGCCCTTAGTCATGGCACCACGACCAAGGGTGCCGTAGCACAACGACTGGAAAGATTGGGCACATGGCAATCATCTAATCAAGCTTTGCGAGCTGTGTTTTGAGCATGGAAGGATAAAAGCAGAGAGACATCTATATCTCAAGTCTTCGACATCAGAAATGAGGCAGAAGAAAGAATCCAGCAGACGACCCTGGATACCATAAGAAGGCTGTAGTTACTACTCTTAGGTCTTTTTCTAATAAAGCAGAACAAAAATGTAGCCATGAAAATGAATAAAGAAACGGTTAGCGCTTTCCATAAGGAGGTTACTGCATTCTATGCTGATGGAGAGCACATCCTGGTGGAGAAACCTTTCTGGTGTCATTAATAAGAAAATGACAAACTGTTCATTGGAAAGTCAGAAGGATAAACCCAAGCAGCAGAATTATTAACAATACCAGAATTCTTTTCTCATGAAGGCATGCTAAAGCGTACTTGCAAATGCTCCCAATTCCTCTGGGAGACCCCTACAAATATGGTCACAAATGGGTCTTAAGAAGACATTCCCATGTTCTCAAGAGTTGGAATCAAAAGTTTGCAATTATTTTATGAAGGGGTCCGTTTGGGCTGTTTTAAAAGACCCGCTCCTCAAAACCAACTCAGTCTCCCACTTCCCGGTCAGGTTGAAGGCAGTTCTATAGCAATGACTGACATTTCAACTCTGTTATCACTAGCCAGGCCTGTTAGAGGGACATTGGTGATTGAAGGGTATAAACAAAAACAAAGGGATGGAGGCGGCGCCGGGTTTGAGGCGAAGAAAATCCATCCGGACCGAAAATCTTATGGGAAGAAATTTTAATATTTTCAAACTGAAATATAAGCAGTACTCAAGGCAAAAATCCGGGTAAAACCCGGTCCTGACGCGTTTCGAGCCGGGGGGCTCTTGACACATAAATAAAAAAATGGAGAACCCCAAATTAAAAACTTCTTTAGCCAAAAACATCACAGTGGGATACATCATACCTGTGGGATTTTAACCATTTAGAGAAACACAAGAAGGTAAAATATTCTACATCAAGCACAAACAGTCCTAACACAATATACTACGGACAATAAATGTAAAGTAATCTGTTCGAAATTTAAAACCCTTGGGGAACTGTATCTAATTCAGGATCCAAAAACCCTTTTCTCTAGTCTCACCTTCGTGCCATTCCCTCCTCTATTGGTTTTTCCACCTTTTCAATTGATAAAAAACAAATCCAGCACAATTTCCACAGATCCGATAAAAATGTCGGCTATACCTGAAATTTTTCGATTTTTTTTGAATTTTATAAAGGTTCCCTATCCTTTTTTTTAGTTTTCTTGTGGTGTTTCCAAAAAAATTTTTTTTTTACTAGGTGCATTCTATTGTATAACCAACAGGGGGACTATCACAGTTTAAGAAAAAGTATTTTTTTAATTTTCTTTCTTTGATGTTCACAAAAACGAAGTTTTTCATATTTTTTTTACAAAAATTTGCACCGTGTACCGCCAAAAGGGGAAAAACCCCCTTTAAAGAAAAAGCCAGGTGGTTTTGGGGGATTATCACTATGAGAGCATGGGGGGAAATGAGGTTTTAGAGTGTTACATCGTTTGGTAACAATGGTGCCATTTTCCCCAAATTTTTTTCAAAAGTGGGTCTTAAAACGCAAAATATTAAAATTTTGTAAACAGGTTTTAAATTTTCCCTTAAATTTTACTGTATTTAGTGGAAAAAACTAACGATTTATTTTGGGGTTTTTGGGGGTTTTTGATATCTATATTTTGGATAATAAATCTTTTGGTTTTGTTTTTTTTTTTTTAGAAACAGAATTTTTCTTTGTTCCCCTATATCTTAATCTTTGATCATTTTTTTTTCTTCATCGATGGAACTTCTTCCTTATACAGGGTCTTTTTGGCCCTGATGTATCGCCATATGGATTTTCTGCCATTTGTGAAGATGGGAGCTTTTCTTTTTTTAATATGGGGTTACCGCATTTGGTTTTCTGTAAGAAAGTAAAAATGCGTCCAACTTTACACACCTTAAGGGAAAAGATCCAAAACGGCCCCCATTTCCCTATTCCAATTAAAGTGAACTAGATTGTAAAGAATTGGAATTTTAAATATTTTCCCTGAAAAACTGTAGAGCCTACATCGCGACCCCATATAAAAAGGAGGTCGTCGATTAGCCCCATACCACAAGAACAGTCTAGGAAGGGATAAACATTGTTATAGATGACGGTTTCCCACCTTCCACAAAATGTTGGGAAGAGAGGGGGGATTTACCTCCCAAGGGGCTCCTAACAACTGCAAAATATTGTCTTGGAATTTTTAAAAAATTTAAAGATGAGCAAACAATTTTAAAATTGGAGTCAAAAAAAGTTTTAAAAAGTTTAAAAAGAACAAAAATTTTGTGATTAAAAAAAACAGACAAGGGGGGAACCACGGTAGTAATGGGTCGCAATTTGTACATCAAACAAGACATCAATCTTGGGAAACAAAATCCACCTAATTACAAACAAATCCCAAAAAATTTTTTCCAAAAAAAAACTAAAAAATTGTTACAGGGAAGGGGAGCCTTTGGTTCTATAACAACAAAAAGACAAAATTCTCATGTCACAACCCGGGAACACCTAAATTTTTTTTATGCTACCCAAGGTAAAAAAAATACCCCCCCCCAGGTTTAAGACATTATTTTAAGTAATGGCTCTCTTAAAGAGCGACTTAGTAACTGGGTAGATAAAACCTTTGCGCCATGTCCAGAGAAAACCTGCTATAAAAAGACCAATCAGGCTACAAGTCCTGCCAAAAACAATGGAGCGACAATCAACTTCTATGTTTCGATGTTTAAGCCTATATTCAGTTTACCACATGACATAACCTAGCACAGTTGCATTTCTTACAAATTTTTAGTTCTAGAACCTTTTTCTTTAGGAATTCTTTTCTTACTGTAGAAAACCTTCTTAAACATAATTTCTTTAAATCCCCAAAACAAGTATTATCTGCATTTTTTAGGGAGCCCCTATGGGGGTAAATCCTCCCCCTCTCTTTCCAACATTTTATGGCATGGTGGGAACACCAGTCATCTAAACAATATAATCCCTTTCCCAGACTGTATCTTTGGGATGGGCGCTACATCGACACCTCCTTTTTTTATGGGGGCGCGATGTACGCTCATACGTCTTTTTTGGAATATAAAAATTCCAATTCTACAATCTGAAGTTCACGTGAATTGGAATAGGGAAAGTGTGCCGTTTTGGATCTCTTCCTTAGGGTGATGTAAAGTCTGGACGCATTATTACTTCTCTATACAGAAAACCAAATGCTGGTAACTCCATATTAAAGCAGACAGCTGCCACTCTTCACACACAGTGGCAGCAATCCCATATGGCGAGTACATCAGGGCCAAAAGATCCTGTACTAAGGAAGAAGATTACATCGATGAAGAAAAAATAATAGATCAAAGATTAAGATATAGGGGATACAAAGAAAATATTTTGGAGGAAGCTAAAAAGAAAATAAAAAACTAAATCTCAACAAGAGTTATTATCCCAAAATATAAAATACCATAGCCCCCAAGAACACAAATAAATCGTTAGTTTTTTCCCCTAAATACAGTAAAAACTTTAAGGAAATTAAAGCCTTGTTCTACAAAAATTTTAATATTTTGCGTCAAGACCCAATTTTAGAAAAAATCTTGGAAGATGGCACCATATGTATACCCAAACGATGTAACACTCTAAAATCCATCAGTTCCCCCAGTGCTCTCATAGCTGATAATCCGCAAACCACCTGGCTTTCTCTAAGGGGTTTTTTCCCTTGTGGCGGTACAAAGGTGCAATTTATGTAATAAAAACTTATGAAAACTTCAGTTTTTAGTGACACATCAAAAGAAAGAAAATATAATTACTTCATTTCTTTAAACTGTGATAGTCACCATGGTGTATCAATGAATGCACCATATGTAATAAAAAAATATATTGGGAAACACCACAAGAAAACTAAAAACCAGGATAGCGAACACCAAAAACATTAAAAAAAAATCAAATTATCAGGTATAGCCAACTTTTCATCGAGCATCTGAGGAAATTGTCTGGATTTGTTTTTTAGAAAATTGAACAGGGGGAAAAACCAATAGAGGGAGGGAACTGGACACGAAAGGTGAAAAAGAGAGGCTTTTGGATTCCTGAATTAAAATAAATTTCCCCCAAGGGTTTTAATTAAAGAACAATTTATTTTAACATTTATTATCGTAGTTTTTTGGGGTTTAGGCACATTTTGATGCTTGAGTAGACAATTCTACCTTTTTGGTTTCCCTAAAGGTTTTAAAATTTCCCAAGGATAGATGTAAACCCATTGATTTTTAGGGCTAAAGAATTTTTTAATTGGGGATTTCCCATTTTTATTATTGATCAAAGCCCCCCGCTCGAAAGGTCAACCGGGTTGTCCCCGATTTTTTTGCCTGAGTACTGCTGTACTATTTTCATTTTGAAAATTAAAGATTTCCCCACAAGCACCCGGGTCCGAGGATTTGCTTCCCCTCAGCCGGCCCGCCTCCATCCCTTTTTTTTTGTTTGTGTTGCCCAAGCCGCGGGGATCAAAAAATGCATTGAAGCGGAGATTTTTCGCTGAAACATAGAAATAGGGCGGGAGTTTGAATAGCAGGTGAGGCACAAAAAATTTTTTTTTGATTGGGGGGTTAAAACAGGACACAAGCACAGGCATTAAAGTTTGTCAAAGTAACATAAACAATTTCCTTTGTTGATAAACACAGCACAAAGGAATCCCCACCACAATCTTTGCTAGAGCAATAAAGGGTTGGCAGCCTAAAAGCCCTTTTTTGTACCAAGGGGGAAATAAGAATTTTTTTAAACCCTTGTAAATAAAAAAAATCAAATAGCAATGTTTTTTTTAAAAATTTTTTTATTTACTTTGCCTACATGTTTAAAACTAATTAATGAATGGGAATGTTTTTTAAAAAGGGTTTTCTCACCCCATGATTAGCTTTTTCAAGGGGAAAAGGGAATGGAGACTATTAACAAATACATTGCTGTTTTCAGTTTGTTTTCATCTCGTCTTAGAGAAAACAAGTTTCTCTGGTTACTGACCACATCTCTCTCCTCTATGTCTTATCGATTTTCCCACAAGCTCCCTTTTTTTCCATGTTACACTCCCGCAGAGTCTTTTTCTAGCAAAGAAGTTTGTTTACCTAAATAAATGACTAAATTCACTCCTGCTTTATTTTTACGATTTAAAAATCTCCTGCAGTCACTCACGAAAGGGGGTACTACGTAAGAACAATAGAGCTGATATGTCATATTGCTATAGAAACACCCACAGCCTATCCCCGAAAGCAGGTTAAAGCGGCTGTAGCTCGGAACTGCATGGGGAAAATTCCTTTTGGCTGGTTCACACCAGAGCTCGTCAAGAGCTGAACTATTTCCCAAAATGGGCACCCAAAAGCCCCAACGGACTCCATCGACTAAATTAGGGTCTGTCAGGTTTCCATCAAGGTGTCCAACATTATAACGGAAAAAATGCTGCACTATTTTTTTATCATTTTTTACTGACTCTTCAACAGAATGGAACCTCTGTACATGTAAGCAATGCCTAGGATTTCTTTTTCTTATAAATTCTATGAAGCTTCACATGGTATTATTCCATTAAACGCCTTTTGGGAAATTGTCTTCAATGCAGTAGAGTATTACGGCCTCAGAAATCAATGTGCAGAATATACAGATAATGCCGCCTGCTGAATAGATGGCCTGATAGTATCATTATTCATTTTGTTTTATAAGGTTTAATCTGAGAAAAGTATATATGAAATTTCAAGAAATTTTTTGCATGTATGTTTAAAGTCAGTATTTTTAAAAAAATGAGGCCTTTATGTTAGGGATGGTAAGAATAATGAAACAAATGTGCAAATAAATAATGTCATGAGTTGGGTTTTGGAAGGGTGACTCCGAGACTGGCGTCATTCCCAAAGTACAATTATTTTTTATGTCAAGAATTCCGGAATAAAAGCAAGTAAGATATCACATTAGCTTTTCTGAAATAACTAAAAAAAAAATTAAAATGATGTATATAGGAATATTTTCCAGCACATATAAGCCATCATCCAAAGGGACCATTGGGGAAAAAGATCAAAGGGAAAGGTTGCTAGTTTAGCTAAAGTCTTTTTTATGACAATATTAAATTTCAATTTTCACTTCTATGCTTTAATTAGGGCCCCTAATAATTTGATATGCAATAAAAATAGTCCCATGCCTACACCTTACTCATATTCAAAGATGTTTTAAGGAAAAGAGGTAAGACTCTACAGCCCCAGTGGGATGTAGGGTCCCTTAGGTCACATTTAACCCCTTAAGGACCCGGCGTTTTTTTTTTTTTTTTGGTCACATGTTCGTTTTTCCCCTCCCTTCTAAAACCATAACTTTTTTTTTTTTCCACCTACATAGACCCCAGAAGGCTTTTTTTTTTTGTGGGGGAAAAAAGTAAATTTTTAAGGTGTTATTCACTAACTATAAATAAAACTGGGGAAACCGCAAAAATTCCCAAGTGGGGCAAATTTTAAAAAAAAACGTATTTTAGCAATGTTTCGGGGTGTTTTGCTTTTACGGCGGTCACTCTTCGGTAAATATAAGGTGTTATCTATATTCAAACAGGTTGTTACGCATCCGGCAAAACCAAACATGTAGGGTTTCCGTTATGTTTTGGTACCGTAAAAAAAAATTCCAAACATTCTCTATTTTTGAAATTTGCGTCACGGCGCCATTTTGTGCGACCAATAACTTTTTTTGTACTAACACCTAGGGAAACTCAGTGAGGGGCATTTTTTGTGGGCTGAAGTGTACTTTTTATCGCTAGCAGTTTGGAAAGCATGCGACTTTTTTTGATCATTTTTATTCCATTTTTTGAGTGACGTAAAATGACCCAAAAACGCAATTTTGGCGTTTGGAATTTTTTTTTCTTCTACGGTGTTCAGCGTACGGGATAAATGATGTTATTTTTTTATAGATCGGACTTTTTCAGACTCGGCGATACCAAATATGTGTAACTGTTTTATTATTTATAAAATATTTTATTTGTAAAATGGGGAAAGGGGGTGATTTGAACTTTTAATACTTTTTTTTTGTACTTTAAAACTTTATTTATTTATTTTTTAACTGTAACATTTAGTCCCCCTATGGTGCTTGACCACTAGGGGGCGCGATTGTTAATACACCCTAATGCATTGCCTATGCAATGCATTAGGGTGTACAAAGATGGTGGTTTCCCCACTTCCTGTCTACGGGCGGAAGTGGGGCAAACCGGGAAATGTAAGTGACGGGAGCCTTCACATGGCTCCCCACCGCCGTGTCCGGTCGTCGGACCGGCGCAGCATAGCTGCGCTGATGCCAATGACCGTAACGATCGGTGCGCGGCACCGATCGTCATTCAGTCACATGCAGCGGCCATCTTTGCCGCGGTGTCTGACGGGTTAAACAGCACCAGCGGGCGGAGCCACCCGCCGGCGCTGTTACTGCCGGGTGCTAGCGGCGATCAGCCGCTAACACCCGACGGCTGTGCAGGGAGGGTCGCGGAGCGATCCCCCTGCAAAGCCCCTTAGCGGCCCTGGGACGTACTCATACGTCCAGGGTCGTTAAGGGGTTAACTAACTGAGCCTTGCAATAGGATTAGCAGTAAAGCCAAATTATATACACATCTGCTGACAGCTGTTTAGGGTTGTTTGCCCCTCATCAGTGCAAGGTAGAGTAGTGATTGTCTGGGTGAGAGTTCAAGATGGATAATGTTCCTCATTGAGGAGATGCATCATGTAGTTTATGTGGAGACTAATGCCCCATGGTAACTCCACTGAAATGTATATATATTCAAACAGCTTAAAGAGAACCTGTCACATAGATGATGCCCCCCTGGCTGAGGGCAGCACAAGCTAGTGACAGACCTGCTGTTTCCAGCGTTGTGTCCCTTATTCTGTAAGATGTTGTAGTTTTCTAGTCCGTTTTTTTCATGCCCCGTGCAAATGATGCTAGCCACGCCCACCTAAACTGATAAACCTATTACTTTGAATAGGTAGAACCATGTGAATAACTTCCAGGTGGGCGGGGCTAACCTTTGGTGGGAGGGGCTAACACCTGCTCATGAATAAGATTTGAGCAATAAATGCTGTAAAACTACAGAATCTTACAGAATAAGGGACACAGCGCTGGGAACAGCAGGTCTGACACCAGCTTGTGCTATCGTCAGCAATGGGGCATAACCTATGTGACAGGCTCTCTTTAAGGAAAAAGAGGCAGGATTCTGCACCTCTTACTGGATGTAGTGTTTGTCAAGAAATGTTACCTTTATTAAAGGCGTAAGGACACCTTTAGAACTGAAATGCAGCCAATGCTAGGGAACAGGTTTATAGATGTAAGAACAGAATATATCCAGTAGTTGCTTACCTTCAGTATTTTGGAACCTCTGTAGTCCTAAGCTTGGCAAAATATTATAATTAATGTTTCACTTTAGATTCAGGTCAATGGTAAATTTGACCACAGTTTCAGAAATTTGATTTACGTCTGCCTTAATTTTCATGGAAATTATGTAAAAAATTTACCTTGACTCCAACACTTCTTCAGGTTTGGAGTTAGGGTTAAGGTTAGGGTTTTTAATGTGTTTTTGTTCTATGTCGCTTTGAGTCATACATCAGCTTCGTGTTCTCAAAGGTCCCAGCTGATTCATACACTTCTACAAGGGTAAGGTTTAGGGGGTGGGTAGGGTTAGGTTAGTTTTAGTTAGAGTTGGATTAGCATTAGATTTCAAGTTGGGTAGGCTTGGGTTGAGGCTGAGGTGCAGTTTGGCTTAGGGTAAAGTTAGGGTGAGAGTAAGGTAAGGGTTAGAGCTAGGGTTGTGGTTGGTTTAGGGTGAAAGTGGAGGTAGGGTTTTGTATTTTTTTATTTCTGTTTAAAATCTGTTTAAACCCTGTATCTGACAGGACCTAATACACATCTGTACATGTCAGAGCCAGAGGCCACTAGTTGGTTTCGGTAAGGCATAGTAACCATCGGAAATCTGCAATCATTTTGTGGGGGTGCCAATGGTTACCAAAAGGAGCACCCTCTCTCTCCTCAACCACTTTAATACAATTTACTGCTGCATCTATTCATCTAAGGGCTTAAAATGCTGGGTAATTGTGCAGCAGTGGCAGAAGGATTAGAATCAGTTGTCTCATCGTTTGATAGGCGGTGGGCACCAGCTACGCCGCTGACTTCTTTTAAGTAAACCCCGCCCACTTACACTATTATTAGCTTTCCAGACACTTAAGGAGACATTTATGAATCAAATGTGTCAAAGTTCATTTTCTCATCATTTTTTTCAGTGTATAATGCACCAGAACGTATGAAAGTGTTTTTTGTGCGATTATACAATGGATACGGAAAGTATTCAGACCCCTTTACATTTTTCACTCTTCGTTTCATTGCAGCCATTTGGTAGGACCAAAAAAGTTCATTGTTTTGCCCATTAATGTACACTCTGCCCCCACCCACCCATCTTGAAAGAAAAAAAACAGAAATGTAGATATTTTTGCAAGTTTATTAAACAAGAAAAACTGAAATATCACACGGTCATAAGTATTCAGACCCATTGCTCAGTATTGAGTAGAAGCACCTTTTGAGCTAGTACAGCCATGAGTCTTCTTGGGAATGATGCAACAAGTTTTTCCCACCTGGATTTGGGGCTCCTCTGCCTTTCTTCCTTGCAGATCCTCTCCAGTTCCCTCAGGTTGGATGGTGAACGTTGGTGGACACATTTTCAAGTCTCTTCATAGATGCTCAATTGGGTTTAGGTCAGGGCTCTGGCTGGGCCAGTCAAGAATGGGCATAGAGTTGTTCTGAAGCCGCTGCTTTGTTATTTTAGCTTTGTGCCTAGGGTCATTGTCTTGTTGGAAGATGAACCTCAGTCCAATCTAAGGTCCAGAGAGTCTGGAAGAGGTTTTCATCTAGGATATCTCTGTACTTGGCCGCATTCATCTTTCCTTCAATTGCAATCAGTTGTCCTGTCCCTGCAGCTGAAAAACTGCCCCATAGCATGATGCTGCCACCACCATGTTTCACTGTTGGGGTTATATTGGGCCGGTGATGAGCAGTGCCTGGTTTTCTCCACCACTTAGAATTAACAGCAAAAAGCTCAATCTTCGTCTCATCAGACCAGAGAATCTTATTTCTCATAGTCTGGGAGTCCTTCATGTGTTTTCTTGCAAACTGTATGGTGGCTTTCATATGTCTTGCACTGAGGAGAGGCTTCAGTCGGCAACTCTGCCATAAAGCTCCGACTGATGGAGGGCTGCAGTGATAGTTGACCTTGTGGAACTTTCTTCCATCTCCCTACTGCATCTCTGGAGTTCATCCACAGTGATCTTGGGGTTCTTCTTTACCTCTCTCACCAAGGCTCTTCTCCCACTCCTCACACAACGGCCAGGTCGAGGAGAAGTTTTGGTCATCCCAAACTTCTTCCATTTTAGGATTATGGTGGCCCCTGTGCTCTTAGGAACCTTGAGTACTGCAGACGTTCTTTTGTAACCTTGGCCAGATCTTTGCCTTGCCACAATTCTGTCTCTAAGCTCCTTGGGTAGTTCCTTAGACATCATGTGCTCTGACATGCACTGTGAGCTGTGAGGTCTTATATAGACAGGTGTGTTCCTCTCCTAATCAAGTCCAATCAGTTTAATTAAACACAGCTGGATGAAGGAATAAAACATCTCAAGGAGGATCAGAAGGGAACTGACAGCATGTGATTTAAATATGAATGTCACAGCAAAGGGTCTGAATACTTATGACCATGCGATATTTCAGTTTTTCTTGTTTAATAGATTTGCAAAAATAACTACATTTCAGTTTTTTTTTTCAAGATGGGGGGGGCAGAGTGTCCATTGATGAGCAAAAAAATTAACTTTTTTGATCTTACCAAATGGCTGCAATTAATCAAGGAGTGAAAAATCTAAAGGTGTCTGAATACTTTCCGTACCCACTGTAAATGGAGTCTAAAGTTCATTGGCCCTCCCCTGTGTGTTTGGCGCATCACGGAACTTTGGCGCATAAGTAATGCACCAAACATACATAAAGGCTATAGATAGGCTGGAAATAAAAGAAAAGTCATTAAAAACCTGATCATACATGTCGCCCATAGTATTATTATTTTTACTATTTATTTTTTAGCACTAAGGGCGCTGTACAAGCCCATGGGTTAAAAACAAGCCCTTATACAGTTATATAGATTGAAAAGTAAGTTAAAAAAAAAAGTTCTGTCTCTTGGAATGAAGAGGTGATAAACAAAGAAAGCAGAAAAAACTAAAATTGCTGAAGCAAGAAGGAGTTATGATACCTGAAAAATCATGCGGAGGTATGGATGCACCAATGCAAAAGACAACATAGAGGCTGAAACACATTTGCATATAAAATCGTTGTATTTTACTGAACGTATGGAACATCAATTATGGCTGCATGCCTCTTCATTCCAAATCATCGTTCTATTAAACAATTGTAAGTCAGTACTTAGCTGTAGCTGTAGTCTTTACAGTCTGTACATTTCACATTTCAGTGGCATGCAATCTCATTGTGGAGCTGACTGGTAGTGAGCAAAACTGAATATATTATATTGAAAATGTCGTTTGAAGAGATATCGTCTCTCACTAATAATCGAGCTGAAATGTTTACATTCTCTGAGGCGGATAGAGAAGCCATCCTGAAACAGGCCGTGGGTGCTGGTCTATCGCTGCACTTATGTAAAGAAAACACACCAACTAACCATATGCACAAATTGGAGCAACTTAAGAAAAAAGAGACGAGTTTGTCCATGCATGCATCTACGATTGCTGAATATGTAAAATCACAACGGATCCCAAGGGGACAAAGGAGTACATTACAGCCAATTCCCCTTAAAGACGTTATGCTCTACAAAGAAAAATGGTATGCAATCTCAAATAGATACTCGCTTGACCTCATGTTATTAACGATACAGCACCTGCAATTAGCTGTGAATAACACAAAAATGGAGATTACAGCATGTGAGGACGATTACAAAAAAGCAGTAAATTTAGATACATACAATAAAACTAATGCAGAGCTAACAGAAAATATTGATAAATTTAGATTGCAATTACTGGAAACAAAACTAAAGAAATTTGAGCGTGATACTCGAGATTATCTACATGGACGTGTCTACACTTGGGCGGAAAATCGCAATCAGATGCGTAGGCAAAGAACCAACCAGAGACGAGTGGAAACAAGTTCAGAAATGTCTAGCATAGCATCAGACAGCTCACACTCAGCATCTGCACAAGGACAGTCCAAATCTAAAAGTAAACGTGATTTTTTGGACAAAGTAAGTTCACAAAAAGACATAGAAGTGGACAATCGCACACGAACAGGAGACACGGTACGGAGACCGGCGAGATCAACACAAAAGAAAAAGAAATAGAATCCTTAGCAGTAAATATATCATCGCATCCCTTGACAAAATATCAACAGCAAGTGTTAAATAGAGGACTCAATTTTGTTCCGGTGCAACACAACCAACTGTTCCAGTTCACAGTAGATTTTTACAAACTCTGTAGATCAATTCGAATTAAGATGTTTTTTGAAAAAGATGGTCAACGAGAAATATCTAGAGATGTAATTCCCCCAAAAATTTTCAAAAAAAGTAATTTTCATCCTGTAATTCAGAATTCCAGTTTAGATGTATTTGCACAGCTAGTTACTGATGAAGTATCCAAAAAATGGCACAAGGTTCCTTATATCCATAACAACCTCTCACCACCTGAAATACAAGCTAAACAAGAGTTAAAAAATAATTCAAATATTATAATCAAAAAAGCAGACAAAGGTGGTGCGACAGTTGTTATGGAAAAGGACAATTATATACAAGTAGCACAAGATCATTTGAGTGACAATCAAGTGTATGATAGATTATCATCAAATCCTACACAGGAATTCAAAACAAAAATTGATAGCTATCTTGATGAGGTGTTGCATATGGGGTTAATAGATCAAGCTACAATAGAAGCTTTAAAAGTCCAAAATCCACGGATACCAGTGATATACTTTGTTCCTAAAATCCACAAACAAATTCCTCCTCCCTATAGACCCATAGTTTCGGGTATGGGGTCACTGCTTGACCCTTAGCCCGGTACTTGGATGTTTACTTACAAAAAATTGCGAAAAAAGATCTTAATTGTCCGACAGATACCAATCCATTTTTGCAAAAACGTTGAGAGATCAACACTAAAAACATAACATTTTTGTGCACACTAGATGTTAAATCGCTCTTCACCAATATACCATATGAACAAGCACGCATTGCAATAGGTGAAGCTCTAGCTAATGAACCTCTTTTGTCAAATGCACATATTGCGTTTTTACTTACGCTTTTGGATTGCATACTCCTAAAAAACTATTTTAGGTTTGGGAATGATCACTTCTTACAAAAACAAGGAACCTCGATGGGGTCTCCAGCAGGTCCGAGCATCGCTAATATCTATATGACCTATTTTGAACGCAATTATGTGCATTTATCAAAATTTACAGAAAATATCAAACTATGGTTGAGGTACGTCGATGACGTGTTCCTATTATGGACAGGAACAGAACAAGAGTTAGATCACTTTCTTGACTATATCAATACCAGACATCCATTAATATCATTTTCTTTAAATAAAAACATCAAAAAATTTAATTTTTAGATGTGCAAATTACAAAAAATGACAATATAGAACAGTTACAGACCAGTCTCTTTGTTAAACCTATGGAATGTAACAATTTGTTACATCGTCAAAGTTACCATGCTCCTCAGTTGTTCTATGGGATTCCCAAGGGGCAACTAATGAGAATACGCCGTATTTGTACAAATGACCAACAATATGACATAGAAGTGCAAAAGATAATAACCAAGTTCATAGACAGAGGCTATAATAAGCAAGAATTAGAAAAGATAAGTGCACAAGTCAGAAAAATCAAAAGGGAAGATCTATTGCATAAAAATACAATAAGAAAACAAACTGTCACGTCAAGGGAGGTGCAGTGAGCCCTAACTGGAACCCAGCCCACTGTCCCTGCCTACTTGACGTGCTGCCCTAGGCGGCAGACGGCAACTGGGCGACAGTCCCTGCGCTGCTAAAGTGCTGGGGCCGTCAGAAGGAAGAATAGTCAAACAGTCCAGGTCAATATCAAATAGGAACGCCAAAGCCACAAATCAGAACCAGAGGAATAAACGTAAACAAGCCGAGGACAAAAGCCAAACGGAAGCAAAGCACAAAATCAGGAGACAAGCCGGAGTCAGGAGAACAAGCCGAGGTCAGGTATACTGGTTAGCAAAACAACAACACACAGAACAAGAACCACAAGGTAGCCAGGAATATCACAGGCGCAGCTGTCAGCTTTCAAGGAGTTTAAATGGGATTCCTGGCTACCGCCCCTGAAGCTGATTGGAGCGGCCTCCGGGTCCTCCCATTTCCTGGTGCACTCGCCCCCTGTCAGGAGTGGCTGGGCCCCTGTCACTCACAGAGCTGTCAGCAGCAAGTGTATCAGGGAGGGAGCGCACATCAGCTGTTGCAGCCTGTCTGCAGTCTGAGCACAGCTTAGCCCTGACAGTACCCCCCCTTTTAGGAGGGGCCACTGGACCCTTCCCTGGTCTGGGTTCTAACTCCCCCTCTATGCGAACTGGAGAAGGAGGCCTAGAGGGCGGAGTCACAGGCTGAATATACCTCTTACGAAGTGCACGACGGGACACGTTATGTATACAGAGAGAAGAGGGTAATTTCAGCCGATAAGCCACCGGGTTAACCACCTCCTGAACCACATACGGACGTTCAGGTACAGGTGGAGGGCATAGTTCACCAGGAGGACGAGTTCTGGGAACCTTAGCCCGAGCATCGACTTCACAAGATGCCGCATAGGCTTCAACGCTGGCACCACCGCTTCCAGATAGAACATTAGCCTGCACATCAGTATTGCCCAGCATGGTAAGGAGACATCTGTCAAGACACCGTTGTTCCCACCTGACTAATTTCCCTGAATTCCAGTCAAACACTGGATTATGTTTCTGAAGCCAGGGCAGCCCCAACACCACATCAGCGGGCAGCCCCTCCATGACGAATAGAATACACTTTTCAATATGTATGGATCCGACCACCATCTCCAGCTCAGGGGTACAATATTGGATTGCGCCCCGAGCTAGTGGAGTGGAGTCAATAGCCACAGCCCGCAGCGAGTCAGATAGCGGTCTACAAGGTAGGCCCAGACGTTTGGCGAAAGACGCATCAACAAAATTAGAAGCTGATACAGAATATATAAACGCACTCCCAGAACCGGACAGCGAAAAGTATGAAATCTTAACTGGTAGCAGCAACTTATTAGATACAATAGAAAATACCTGCTCGCCTAGGTGATCCTCCTGCTGACCACCTAGGCGTTGGAGCTTTTCCGACCTGGTCTTCCGTTTGGAGCATTCACGAATACTGTGTCCATCTTCTCCACAGTAGAAGCACAACCCCTGGATGCGACGAGTAGTCCTACGGTCACTAGCCGCAGTGACAGAAAAAGCCCCTACTTGCATGGGCTCCTCTGGGTTTACGTCGGAAACAACGGGTCTAGGGGTGACCATGGTGTGGACCACTGGGGGGGAACCTTTTCTTGCCGTCTCTCCCTAAAACGTCTGTCCAGACGAACGGCCAGTGCCATGGCCTCATCTAAAGTACCAGGGGTAGGGTAAGCCACCAGTAAATCCTTCACATGGTCAGCTAACCCTAAACTAAACTGGCATCTGAGAGCTGCGTCGTTCTACCCAGACGGAACGCACCAGCGACGAAATTCGGAGCAAAACTCCTCCACAGTCTTCTCACCCTGCCTCAAGGTGGCAGCTGAGCCTCAGCCACAGCTTCCCGATCTGGGCCATTAAAGAGTACCCGTAAAGCGGCAAAGAACTTGTCCACAGAAGACAGTTCAGGTGAGTCATGCGGCAACGAAAATGCCCACTCCTGGGGGGGACCCTGCAGTAAGGACATAACAATTCCCACCCTTTGTTCCTCATTCCCTGAGGTAAGTGGGTGGAGCCTGAAATACAGACGACAACCCTCTCTAAATGCCACAAAGGCCCTCCTGTTACCTGCAAACCTGTCAGGCAACTGGATAGGGGGTTCCACAGGAGGGGAAGGTAATGCAGGGACCCTCTGACTTGGGGTAGCCTCCTGTTGTTCTACCCTCAGCGCCAGATCCTGGACTAGCTGGGTTAGCCCCTGCATCTGCTCTACCAAAGCTGTCATGGAGTCCATAGTGAGGGTAGAACAGTAACGGTTTCGGCCTGTGATAATGTCACATCAAGGGAGGTGCAGTGAGCCCTAACTGGAACCCAGCCCACTGTCCCTGCCTACTTGACGTGCTGCCCTAGGCGGCAGACGGCAACTGGGCGACAGTCCCTGCGCTGCTAAAGTGCTGGGGCCGTCAGAAGGAAGAATAGTCAAACAGTCCAGGTCAATATCAAATAGGAACGCCAAAGCCACAAATCAGAACCAGAGGAATAAACGTAAACAAGCCGAGGACAAAAGCCAAACGGAAGCAAAGCACAAAATCAGGAGACAAGCCGGAGTCAGGAGAACAAGCCGAGGTCAGGTATACTGGTTAGAAAAACAACAACACAAAGAACAAGAACCACAAGGTAGCCAGGAATATCACAGGCGCAGCTGTCAGCTTTCAGGGAGTTTAAATGGTATTCCTGGATACCGCCCCTGCAGCTGATTGGAGCGGCCTCCGGGTCCTCCCATTGGCTGGTGCACTCGCCCCCTGTCAGGAGTGGCTGGGCCCCTGTAACTCACAGAGCTGTCAGCAGCAAGTGTATCAGGGAGGGAGCGCACATCAGCTGTTGCAGCCTGTCTGCAGTCTGAGCACAGCTTAGCCATGACACAAACATTGCGATTTACTTTTGTAACTAAATTTGATAAACATTCAAACATCATTAGAAAGGCCATAACTCACCATTGGCACGTTTTACAAACAGATTCCAAATTTGGATATCTGTTTAAAGACAAACCAAGGTACATATTCAAACGCGGTAGATCATTAGGAGATGTGTTAGTTCATTCAGATATTTTACGGCAAATAGAAGAAAGTACACACGGCACTCACCATTCGGCTTTATCTTCTTTATTCAGCACAAATTCCCGTGGAGGGGCTTACAAGTGAATGCAGTCAGTAGTGGCGACAGCTGTTTCGCGCGTCACCCGCGCTTCATCTCGGCCTCACCGGGAGTAGCTAACTCACGCCCTTTAACTTCCCGTGGTCATAGTCACAGGACCCATTGCTCGAAACATGTAACAATTCTAGCATATATTTTACAATTACAAAATTACTAACACTAAAAACATCTAAAAATTAGTTTAACTCTTTAGTATTACTAATCGTAATGGAGCAGGTATGCATACTACAAAAAAGAAGACAGATCATTTCGATCATTTAATCCTAATCTCCCTAGCGCTTCAGTTTTCAGTATCCATCTAGCTTCTGTCTGAAGGAGAAATGTATGCCTATCTACCCCATTGGCTGGAGAAAAAATCCTCTGCAAACCTGCAAATTTCAATTGCGATACATCATTATTATGTACTTCTCTCATATGTTGAATGAATCTCGGTGCCCCTTTACCTGTTTTAAGGGAATATAGATGTTCTCTTATTCTTTTAAATAATGCCCTAATGGTTTTCCCTATATAAAAGAAACCGCACGTACACCATATAGCATATATAACGAAGTCTGATCTACAGGTTATAAATTGTTTCACTTGAAACGAAACACTACCCATTTTTAACTCCGTGCCCGTATCCATATATTGACAATATGAACAACTGCCACACTTATGATTACCTTGGGGTATGGAATTATTTAACCATGTTTTTCTAGGATTTTTTAACCTGTTACTTACTAACTCGTCTCTCAGATTTTTACTTCTTTTAAAGGAAATTAAGGGCATTTGTTCCGTTTTTTCCTTCAACTGTGTATCACTTTGCAAAATGTGCCAATGCCTTTTGATAGTACTTCTAATCAGATTGGCCAAGGGATTATACTGGAATGAAAAGATGCTACGATCTATCTGTTTTGATTTACTTTTATTCTTTAATAAATCCTTTCTATTTTTCTGTGTCGCTTTCTGAAAGCTACGTGATATATTGGACTCTGTGTATCCCCTTGCCCGTAAACGTTTAGATAGATCTTCAGCTTGTTCTAAGTAATCTTTTTCTCTAGTATTGTTCCTCTTCAGTCTTATAAATTGTCCATATGGTAAACTATTTAAGACATATGATGGATGGAAACTATCATTATGCAATAAAGCATTTGTAGCCGTGGGTTTCCGATAACCTTTAGTAATAATCCTATCTTGCTCAATTGTAATCTCCACGTCTAAAAATTCCACCTTTAAGTTGCCATAGGTGAATGTAAATTGCATATTTAAGTCGTTGATGTTCAGATAATCTATAAATTTTGTAAATTGCTGTTCTGTACCTGACCAAATGACTAACACGTCATCAATGAAACGTGACCATTCAACTATATATTTCAAATAGGGGTTTTTTATATTATGTACATATTGCTCCTCCCATACGGCCAAAAACAAATTCGCAAACGTGGGTGCAACAGGAGTACCCATTGCGGTGCCCATTATTTGTAGGAACCAATAATCCATGAATCTAAAGGCATTATGCTCTAATACAAAACTAAGTGCTTGGCACAAAAATTCCACATGTTCCTCTCCAATATTTTGTCTACTCAATAGATTTTTTATCAATTTGATGCCATCTTGATGTCTTATCCTTGTATAAAGACTTACCACATCAATTGTGGCAAGTCTATGTTCCGTTGTTACATTCATACTTTCCAAGTTTTGCAACAAATGTTTAGTGTCCATAAGATAAGATGGAATATTTTTAAGTAATGGGCGTAGATACCAATCTAAATATTGTGATAGGGGCTCAGTAAATGAGCCCCTACAATTCACAATTGGTCTTCCAGGAGGTCTCTCTAAATTTTTGTGTATTTTTGGAATGAAATACCAATTAGGTTTAGATGGTTTTAACGGGGTTAATTTTTTCACCAATTTTTGTGACAAAAATCCTATTTCCAAACCCTGTTTCAATAATTTTTTCAATTTATCCAGATATTTCTGTGTAGGGTCAGTCTCTAATTTGCAATATGTAGTTTGGTCATTGAGTTGGCGAAAAGCTTCCTCCATGTAATATTTTTTATGCATGATAACAATATTTCCCCCCTTGTCAGCGGGCTTTATCACCAATTCCTGGTTATTTTTCAACCATTGTAATGCTTTTTGTTCCTCCAATTTTAAATTAAATGGTGCTCTAGGATAAATAAGCGCTTTTATATCTCCCAATACTGCATTATTAAATAATTCAAGTGATGAGCCCGGTGACAAGGGGGGATAAAAAGTAGACTGAACTCCTCCCCTAAATTGTTCCAAATTCTCCTCATTGGTATATTCCCTTTCTTCATTAATAAGTTCTTTTATATAGGGAAAACCATTAGGGCATTATTTAAAAGAATAAGAGAACATCTATATTCCCTTAAAACAGGTAAAGGGGCACCGAGATTCATTCAACATATGAGAGAAGTACATAATAACGATGTATCGCAATTGAAATTTGCAGGATTGCAGAGGATTTTTTCTCCAGCCAATGGGGTAGATAGGCATACATTTCTCCTTCAGACAGAAGCCAGATGGATACTCAAAACTGAAGCGCTAGGAAGATTAGGATTAAATGATCGAAATGATCTCTCTTCTTTTTTGTAGTATGCACATCTGCTCCATTACGATTAGTAATACTAAAGAGTTAAACTAATTTTTAGATGTTTTTAGTGTTAGTAACTTTGTAATTGTAAAATATATGCTAGAATTGTTACATGTTTCGAGCAATGGGTCATGTGACTATGACCACGGGAAGTTAAAGGGCGTGAGTTAGCTACTCCCGGTGAGGCCGAGATGAAGCGCGGGTGACGCGCGAAACAGCTGTCGCCACTACTGACTGCATTCACTTGTAAGCCCCTCCACGGGAATTTGTGCTGAATAAAGAAGATAAAGCCGAATGGTGAGTGCCGTGTGTACTTTCTTCTATTTGCCGTATATTGTTGAGGACTGTATTGCTTTGCACACAGAGCACCACGGACAAACGGCATATTAAGTGTTCAGGAGGAGTTGGCCGATCCGAGGATTGCGTGGTGTGAGTAGTGCCGGGACCTTAACCCTTCGATTACCTCATTCAGATATTTCCCCTCCAAAAAAATCTAGACAAGAATTACAAAGGACGGCAAAATGTGGCACTTTCCCATGCCTTTCCTGTACAAATTGCAGTGCAATTATTCGAGGTTCATATATTTCTCATCCAATATCAGGTTCTAATATATCTTTAAAAGGATACTTTAGCTGTACAACAAGCAATGTTATCTATTATATCAAATGCCCTTGTGGGAAGGGATATGTGGGACAAACCAGTCGCTCCGTCAAAACGAGAATAAGTGAACATAAGTCAACAATACGTAATTATAAAAATACATTACACACAGAACAGAAAAAGGAACAAACATATGGTGAAACAGCGCTAGCACACCACTTTTATGACTCAAAACACACCGTGAGCGATTTGCGCTGGTGTGTTCTTGAAGAGGTACCTGTACAGGGTGCAAATCTCAACAAAACCAGACTCCTCCAAAGAGAGGCTTTTTGGATTAGTAGATTGGAAAAAAAAATTCCTAAAGGATTAAATGAGACGTTTAGTCTCAGATGTTTTTTATAAAGCTTTTGATACGATGTATTTTGTAATGATGTTCTCAAAGTCGGTAGATAAATTAGAGTATTTAAGAATATAATAAAAAATAGAGTCAGATATATATTTGTAGTATAGCAGTAACAAATGGGCAAGGGTAATATAGAGTTAATACTCACCTGTTTGCTTAATGTGATCGCATATCAGTGAATGTGACTCTGTGTACGCATGCCTGAAGAAGGAAATTGATTTTCCGAAACGTTGCAGCTGTGTGCAACATGGAGCGTTTTGTTCACTACCAGTCAGCTCCACAATGAGATTGCATGCCACTGAAATGTGAAATGTACGGACTGTAAAGACTACAGCTACAGCTAAGTACTGACTTACAATTGTTTAATAGAACGATGATTTGGAATGAAGAGGCATGCAGCCATAATTGATGTTCCATACGTTCAGTAAAATACAACGATTTTATATTCAAATTTGTTTCAGTCTCTATGTTGTCTTTTGGATTGTCTTGAAGGAGAAGAGAAAACTCCATTTAGATGACTGAATTTTTGTTAGTACAGCTTATGTAATGAGTTAAATAATACAATACGGCACTTGATGTGTATACAAACGGATGCACCAATGACCAGGCGTCTGGGTCGCGGGAGCACCCATAACTCCCATTGCAATGGCTCAGTCACAGTCCAGACCTAAATCCCACTGAGAGATTCTATAAAGAAGAATGGACAAAAATACATTCCAGCCTCTAGATGTGCAAAGCTGTAGAGACATCTCCCAACCTAACTGCAGCTTTCACTGCTTCTAAAGGTATCCTACAAAGTACTAACTCATGAATACATATGTATGTTACACTTTTCAGTTTTTTAATTTTCAAAAAGTTGGATAAGCACGTATCCTTTTCTTTACACTTCACAAATACCTGCTACTTTGTGTTGCTCTATCACATAAAATACATTTAAGTTTGTGGCTGTCATGTTTAAAAATGAGGAACACTTCAACGGTTGGAAAGACTTTTGCAACCCACTGCATGTATTTTCATATGTAAAAATTCTACCTTATGTCTTTCCCTAAGAGTTGCATATGTGCACATACCCACTGCATCCATGGGTCATCCACCTCTGACTGTACACAGGATACTAGGTGCAGCCTCTGTTTCCACCATTCATTGTATCTCTTGCAACAACTCGGAAAAGTCATTCCATAGATGATATATTTTCTTTCTTGAACTGACGTTCTTATAACACTTCATCCCATTCAGACTGAAGTCTTTTCGCACCGAGCTGTGATTTACATCTCAGGCATTGTATAAGGAAATTCTTGTCAAAGGCCATAAATATATACCATCTCCCCGTTCCCTCTGCTATGTTTATATCTCACTCTTTGCATCGTGTTGATCTACATCCTTTATTAAATCACTCCAAGATAACACTTTATAAACAGCCAAAGAAACCCATAATGAAGGCTTCTAATTAGCTGATCATCTCACTATAATCACTTCCAGAATACATTATCCTTAGGGTAGCAGGGAAGAGAAAATAAAGAGAAGCATATGCCATTTCTATCTTTCTATATATCGATGTGTGTAGGCAGCGCATTTCAATCATTGTTCCCTGCTGAGGTGGAGAAATGTCTCCATCTGAAATGATTGTGCTGCCATTTGATGATAATTAGCTTATCTGTACACTTCTATCCATTTCTAATCAACAAAAGCAGCTTTGTATAGTGACACTGCGCTCCGAGATGGTAAATTCATTAGATGCAAACTCTGTGGTATAATTATATAGTGTCATACGTTACAGTAATTGTGTTGCAATGTTGGGCCATGGAACAAGGGTGCTGCTGCAGGAGTATGCTACGTGTATGTCAATTTTGGGTTGTATACCGAATCCTACAGTTCATTTTCCATTGGTTCCCTTCATACTTTATTACAATTTAATTGTTCCTATATAAGCAAATGAAAAATAAAGAAAGAGGTTATATGATAAAAAAAAAAAAAAAAAAATAGTCTGCAACTGCATAAAAAAAAAAAAAATATATATACTCACCTTTGTACTCATCACCATTCCGGCGCGGAGGCTATCAGTGCTGTTGCCGATCTCTGTTTACTTCCAATCCGGATCTGTGTGTGACCGCCGCTGCCAGTCAGAGGCTTTAGCAGTCGCCTGCCATTCTATTATTAATACAAGAAAGTAGAGCAGACCCAGTAGGTGCTAAAACCCATACAAATACTAAGAGGGACACGTACAGTAAAAACACAACAATGCCATACTTACAGCTCAATGGCTAGACTAAAGACTGAACCCAGTAGGAGGCAGCACAGGCCCCTGTGCTACTTGGGAAAGATAAAACAGGTACAGGTAGTTGCTGAACAGTAGTTCACACACCCCTCCTCTAGGGGGACAATTAGATGATAAAAAAAACTGCACATTGAATTGATACCTGTTCACACCAGTATGCAGAAAAGCCACAGTATAATACATGGGGGGATAGCATAAATGCAAGAATACCGATAAGACAACCACTCACATACCTTCAATGCATGAGGGGGGTGGTTGCTGGTAAATAATGTCCCATATTTCTATGATTTTTATGTAATTTGTTAGTATATGGACTTGATGGGGGCTTGCAAGCTTGCATATAGTGGCCACTGTATCAACTATTTTGTGTTGGACACCTAAAAAGTGCTGGGCAGCCCACCCAATTGAGTAGTAGTGGCATAGTAGGCTGTAAGCCAGCATGGTGCACCATAGGCAGGGCCGCCATCAAAAATTTTGGGGCCCCATACAGCTGGAGCGCCTGCCCTCCCCACCTCCATCCCCGGCTCCCACCCCCAGCCGACCTAACCCCCTGCTCCTCCCCCTCCACATCCCCGTCTGACCCGAAAGAGCCCCAACCATCCCCCAGCCCACTAACATTCTCCACCCCAGTAAAATAAAATAAAAATTCTGGGGTCACAAGAAAAAAAATGTAATTGTGCCATCGTTTTTGGATTTAGTTCTTTCTGGATTATACACGGTACAGTATATCTGTATTTTGTGGGTCAGTTCATATACAAGGTCCAGCAAATATCACCACTAAAATGTTACTGACCAAACCAGTATACCCAGACCAATATTGCCAGGCAACAATATACAAATACTAAATAATACCGCCACCTATCACTATCATATACCGACTAGCACCACCATAATGTTATTGACTAAACCAGTATACCAAGACCAATATCACCAAACAACAACAACAGTATACAAGCACCTAATACCGCCAAATCATCACCACATATCTCCAAAAATACTGAATAATACCGCCATACTGTTACTGAATATAAACCATTACACCAAGACCAATATTTCCTCCATACAGTGACCCTATAGTGACCCTATATACTAGGTACACAGGTGCTTTGCAAACAGTTTACTTACATTTAGGGTCTCACAGATGACATCTTGTCCAAGGAGTCGTTCACTTCTCTTTTCTTCTCAATTCGGTCCAGACCTCCGTGATGACTTCCTCCGTCCACCACTCAGCCCTGTAGAATTTACAACACAGACACCTGAGACTCCTCACTTTTCTATCATTTTCCCCTGTGTACAAACTCCCTATCTATAAAGGCCCAAATGGTAATAATTACCCCCTGGTAATTATGGACCCCCCAGTCGGTATGTAGGTACAATGGAAACCCCTGGCGCTGGCTTGGTAGCTTGGCATCCCCCGGGCAGTAGCTAGGTAGCTTAGTGAGATGTAGATAACTTCGAGCCCCCGGGCAGTAGCTAGATAGCTTAGGTTCCCCATGTAGGTAGAATGTGGGCCCCCTGTAGCTTAGGCCACTCCTGTAGGTAGAATAGGGCCCTCCGTAGCTTAGGGCCCCCCTGTAGGCAGAATAGTCCCCCCCCCCCCCTCTGAAACTTAGGGCACCCTGTAGGCAGAATAGGCCTCCTCTGTAGATTAGGGCCCCCTGCAGGCAGAATAGTCCCCCCTGTAGATTAGGGCCCCCACAGGCAGACTAGTCCCCCCCTTTAGATTAGGGACCCCTGTAAGCAGAATAGTCCCCCCCCCTGTAGATTAGGGCCCCCTGTAAGCAGAATAGCCCCCCCCTCTGTAGATTATGGCCCCCTGTAAACAGAATAGTCCCCCCTTGTAGATTAGGGCCACCGTAAGCAGAATAGTCCCCCCCCCCTGTAGATTAGGGCCCCCTGTAAGAAGAAGAGTCCCCTTGTAGATTAGGGCCCTGTAAGCAGAATAGTCCCCCCTTTGTTTAGGGCCCCCCTGTTAGCAGCATAGTTCCCCCCCTTTTAGCAACATAGTCCTCCCCCCCTTTTAGGGCCCTCCTGTTAGCAGCATAGTCCCCCCTCCTTTTAGGGCCCCCCTGTTATCAGCATAGTCCCCCCCTTTTAGGGCCCATTTGTTAGCAGCATAGTTCCCCCCTTTTTAGGGCCCTCCTGTTAGCAGCATAGTCCCCCTTTGTTTAGCCCCCCCTGTAAGCAGCATAGTCCTCCCCTTTTAGGGCCCTCCTGTTAGCAGCATAGTTCCCCCCCCCATTTACCCTTTTAGGGCCACCTGTTAGCAGCATAGTCCCCCCCTTTTAGGGCCCCCCTGTTAGCAGCATAGTCCACCCCCCTTTTAGGGCCCCTCTGTTAGCAGCATAATCCCCCACTTTTTAAAAGGCCCCCCTGTTAGTAGCATAGGCCCCCCCTTTTAGGGCCCCCCTGTTATCAGCATTGTCGCACAATTTTAGTGCCCCCCTGTGAGCAGCATAGTACCCCCCCCCCCTTTTAGGGCCCCCCTGTTAGCAGCATAGTCCCCCTCTTTTAGGGCCCTCCTGTTAGCAGCATAGTCTCCCCCCTCTTGGGGCCCCCCCTGTTAGCAGCATAGTTCCCCTCCCCCTTTGTTTTAGGCCCCCCCCCCCCCCCCCCGTAGCTAATTACTCACCTTGCCGCGCTCCCCCGGCATCTCCGACTGCTCCTGGCCCCAAGCCTGCTGCCTTAGGCTTGGGGCCGAGGACAGGAAGTTCGGCAGGTGTAGCGATGACGTCACTTGCATCGCGCCACCTACAGAGCTATGTACGGCAGGGGCAGGGAGCACACAGCTCTCCCTGCCCTGCAGTTCAGCTTAATTGTATGCGCCTCGCATGGACGTGCATACAATTAAGATCGCCGCTATGAAGCAAGAGGACGGAGCCTGCCGGCGGCGGCAGGCCTGGTACAGCAGTACTGGTTGTACTACCCTAACGGCAGCCCTGACCACAGGTATCAGCATTAATGGCACCCTTTTGTATTACCTTATCTATATGCAAGTATAATACCAGCAACCACCTCCCCCTCCCCCTCATACATAGAAGGCATGTGAGTGGTTGTCTTATTGGTATTTTTGTATAAGGGCAATCTCCCCGTGTATTATTCTGTGGCTTTTCTGCATACTGGTATGAACAGGTATCAAATCAATGTGCATTTTTTTATCATCTAATTGTCCCCCTAGTGGTGGGGTGTGTGAGCTACTGCTCAGCAATTACCTGCACCTGTTTATCTTTCCCAAGTAGCACAGAGGCCTGTGTTGCCTCTTACTGGGTTCAGTCTATAGTCCAGCCATTGAGCTGTAAGAATGGCCTTTGTTGTTTTTTTGAGTAAATAATGTCCAATTTTTCTGCGATTTTTCTGGACATGTACAGTATGAAAAGTGGCGCCACTTGGACAGTCAAAGCATTCGACAGTCAGTTAGTGTGGCATTTACCAGTATGTATGAAGGTGTCTCACAGCAGTTTCGAAAAGTCTCCCATGCTGAGACATCTCTATGCCCTAAAAAATGGCGCGTAGAGTGCATAAGCCAACATTTGCCGCAATGAAATGGGTATTGCTTGGCACTACACTTTTGTTGTGCCACATTCATAAATGTGGCGCGTCGTATAAATCTGGAGTGACATGCCCCATAGAATTGGCACAAAGAGAAGTGGCAGGTCTGTTACAGAATGCACCATATTTTGACATATGACTATTCATACATCTGTCGGACAGGGCTACGGCAGGTTTTTTTGGGCTCAAAGCACGGCAGAAAACTAGTGCAGCCCCATTCATACATGTTGCCCTAAAAGTATACATGGGGATTTCTAGGCTACATTACACTCAGAGTGGGGAGTAATGATATCTCCCCCTCTCACCTAGCGTCACCATGAACCAGTTGCTGATTGTGACCATTTTTACCCTCCTTAGTGACCTGTCCATTTTTATTTTCAACGCGAGGTTGAATGCTACAACGCTCTCGCACGCGTTTTGTAACTGATGGATACTCTGTGCTATTGGTATACCCTGACATGATTCCCTAGTGTAACAGCTATGATCCAAAGGCACTACCTACAGAGCAAACAAAAGGCATAGTTGGGCAGGCAGTGGGTCAAAGCCGACAGAGTTCAAGGGGCTTAGAGATGAAGTCAAAAGTCAAGACAATCAACAGATAAGTAGTGAGGCCAAATAGCAAGCTGAGGTCGGTACCAGGAATAGTTATGCAGAGCTCTCTATGGAGCACCAAGGAACACAATCAAAGATCAGGAAGGGTCTTGGGGGTTGTGAGGATAATTAAAAAAAAACAACCACCCCCCAGGTCTTGAATTTTACGCAAGTTCCCCCCACTGCACAACACATGTCACTGAGGAAAGGGTCTGTTAGCTTCAAAGACCACTGCATTATTGGTATGCTCTGTAGTATTAGTATACTCTATACTATCCGTATACTCTGTACTATCAATATACTCTGTACTATCAGTATACTCTGTAGTATCAGTATACTCTGTACTATCTGTATACTTTGTACTATCAGTATACTCTGTACTATCCGTATACTTTGTACTATCAGTATACTCTGTACTATCCGTATACTTTGTACTATCAGTATACTCTGTACTATCAGTATACTCTGTAGTATCAGTATACTCTGTACTATCCGTATACTTTGTACTATCAGTATACTCTGTACTATCCGTATACTTTGTACTATCAGTATACTCTGTACTATCCGTATACTTTGTACTATCAGTATACTTTGTACTATCAGTATACTCTGTAGTATCCGTATACTTTGTACTATCAGTGTACTCTGTACTATCTGTATACTTTGTACTAATGGTATAGTTGTACTATTGCTATTTTCTGTACTATACTGTGTTGCACACGGCTTGTGTCAATACATAGAAGAATGTCATGTAAATAAGAGCTTATCCCACTGACATGACCTGCTGGATAAACAATTGTCATAGCGCTCCCTCATTTCCATGCCATGCAGATTGTAAATATTTAGCGCAGTGTGTCATTTATTGAACAGATACCATGTAATTAACGCTTGTCGCTTACACACACTTGATTGAATTGATTAGTATACATCCAATTATGGTGATGAATGAATAGTGAAATTAACATCTACTGAAGCAGTAATTGTCAGATGATGAGAGCTGGTTACAGTGTGCAAACAAATGAAAAACCCATTCATTCTCTTCTGACTTTACTGCATTAGGTAGGAGAATTCTATTAAGAAATAGATAAATAGACAGAAGACAGAACGATAGATATGAGATAGAGAGATAAGTAGATAGATAGATAGATACATAGATACATAGATATACAGGTGTGAGATACTGTAAATAGATGAACAAATATGGGATAGATAGAAAGATAGAAAGAGAGAGAGAGAGAGGAAAGTGTATATATATATATATATATATATAGAACATACAACTCTGGAAAAAATTAAGAGACCACTGCACAGCTTTCTGCTAAAAATTTGCATTTCTCCATGTCTGACAGTCATTCCATTCCAGTGTCAGTTGAATTCCAACCAACGTGCACCTCATTCTACTTAATGTGCTTCTGATTAGGTGATCACCTGAACCAAATCTTATTTAATGAAGGAAAGTATAAAAAAAAACCTGCTATGGGCTTCACAATCCTCTTGCAATAGGACAAGCTGGATGGCAAATCAAGTGCTAGGAATAAGCCAAAAATAATTTGAATGAAAAAAATAACTTTTACCATGAGAAAGGAGCTGAAAGAAAACTTCCTGACTTAAAACATTAGTCTTATTGTTTCTAAATGAATATGATCTTGTTTTCTTTGCATTACTTGAGGTCTGACAACGCTGCTGCTTCTTTTTTATCATTTTGAAGATTTCTCATTTACTGCAAATAAATACAAAACTTTTTGCTTTGAATTTCGGAGACTTTTGTCAGTAGTTTATACAATAAAATAACAATGTACATTCTTCTACAAAATACATACCATTAGGGTGAAGACCTGGGTGTGGATGGAGAAAGACATGTGTGGGGTGCCCTTATCGTCTATCCCATGGCTTGATACCACCCGACTGGGAAGTGTGACGTCTCAACTGCCCTTTGTGATGCAAATCACCTCCATAGCCTGTAAAACAATTAGTCGGAAATCTTGCCTCTTTTTTGCAAATGGCCCTCTTACCCCGTTGAAGGGTAATCCCTCCCTGGCTATTACGGCCCCTTGCTTGTTATATGGGGATGATCAGCGACTGACCCTGACCACATTTGGGGACCTGATCTCCTCCTCCACCTTCAAAACCTATGAAGACTGTGTCCCAGCACAGTGTAGATCTCCCAATATATGACTTCAATATATGCAACTCAGGCATTTCTTTAACATCAATAAGGTAAAACTAGACCTAGTTAGGCCTCTGACTAATTTAGAGGCCCTTTGTGCACAACAGCATCCTTCTGGTCATTTGATTTCGACAATATATAATCTGTTGATGAATGATCACACTGTTCTAGCGCCGGCCTTCCATGCAAGTTGGGAGAGGGAGCTGGATTATTCCTTCCAGCGGAGGACTGGTCCAAGGCTTGTACCTTGGCACACAAAGCCTCGGTTTCCTGCAGAATCCAGGAGCTCAACTATAAGGTGCTGACAAATTGGTATAGGGTGCCCACGCTCTTGCATTCTTTCTATCCGCAGGTCCCGCCAACTTGCTGGAGGTGTGGGTCTGCACCTATGTTGTATATTTCGTGGGGATGCGATGAGTTGCGACCCTTCAGGACTAAGATCAATGAGCTAATTGAGGTCAACACTGATTTAAAATTGCAGGATAATCCCTCGGCTCTTCTCCTCCATATACTCCCAATGCCTCTGCGTGTCCTTAAAGGGGTTGTCTCGCTACAAAGAATAGCTTTCAAATTGTAGGGAACACAAAATAAAGACATTTTCCACATATTTTGCTTTGTTCCTCTGTGTTCCCTAAGGAGATACAAGTGAATTTATGACCTCCCTGGCTATTTCATTTCCCTCAGTAACTGACCTGTAAACAATTCTCCCCCTGCTGTTTGTTCAATGAGATAACAGTGAGTGATGTCATCACACAGGTCATGGCAGTGTCCTTTGCTGCTCAGCAGTAAAAAGCTTGATTTATGTAAAATAAACAGAACTGTAATTAGGGCTTTTGTTTTGGGGATCAGATAAGAAGTCCTGTTAGTAGTTTGAGAAGCTAATCTGATCTAATTAGCATTTTACTAAGCTTTTTACTGTCTGGCAGCACAGGACACTGACTGACACTGCAGACCTGTGTGATGACTCACTCTCTGTTATCTCATTGAACAAACAGCAGGGGGAGAATTGTTTACAGGTCGGTTACTGAGGGAACTGAAATAGCCACAGAGGTAATAAATTCACTTGTATCTCCTTAGAGAAAACAGAGGAACAATGCAATATATTTGAAAATGTCTTTATTTTGTGTTCCCTACAATTTGAAAGCTATTCTTTGTAGCGAGACAACCCCTTTAAGGGAAGCTTGATGATCTTCCTACTGGTCGCAGCGAAGGCCCTTATTCCAAGGAAATGGAGGTCTACACAGTCACCTACCATAGCAGAGTGGCTTATAGAGGTCTTTTGTTTGCAGAGGATGGAGGAGATCCAAGCGAATCAACTCAATCATGGGATAGGTATGACAGGGATTGGATCATGTTTACTGCATCTCCAGAATACCACAGCGTTACGCGAGTTCTCTTGATGTCTACGGGTCTGATTCTTGGGACCTATGCATATTCGTTGGTGTTACTATCTCCCAACAGTGGTGAGCTTTGTGAGGGGTCTGCCCGGGTTGAGTCCGAAAAGTATCTTATGTCTGTTTATATTCCTTGTTGTGGAAGTTTTTTGTTCTTTTTACTTGTTTTATTTCTTTGCAGTTAGGTACTTGATGCCTGATCGTCATTACAAAGTGCTAACCTAGATTGCATAAACTACAATTGATGATTGGTCAAACTGGTAATCCTTATTCTAGAAGATCTACTGCTAGTTAATCACTCGTGATTCAGTGTCCGGATAATGACCTACTAATAGTGTTGCATATATGTCTTTTGTATTAGATGATGTTTGCTTATTTGCTTACACTTGCCTTTGTAATGTTATTTCTATTATGACTATTAATAAAGCTACGTTTGAAAAAGAAAAAATACATACCATTGAAGAGAACAATCAGAGAAACGGAAAATTTTGCAAGTGGTCTCTTAATTTTTTTCCAGAGCTGTATATATGAGATAGATAAACAGACAGATAGATAGATAGAGAGAGAGATTGATAGATAGATATGGATAGTATAGATATAGATAGATAGAGAATAGATAGTGATAGATAGATAGATAGATATGTGATAGATAGATAGATAGTAGAGATGATAGATAGATAGATAGATATATAGATTATATATGTTATATATATATAGATAGATAGATATGTGATAGATAGATAGATAGATAGATAGATAGATAGATAGATAGATAGATTAGTGATACACACCAGAAGTTCCAATGACTTAACCTTGATGAGGGTGTCGGTAGTTCTGGGTCATTTGTAGATAAATCGATAAAACAATAGCCAAACAGAAAACAGATAGATAAAGCACAATGATACCACGGCACAGATTGGTATATGAACCTTATCAATGCTTTTCAAAAGTCTTTGTTTAGAGATAAAAGCAGATAATACGAGAATCTGTGATTTCAGTCAAGCTAAACTCTGCTATACCAATAGATAGATAAATATGAGGTAGATAGATGAATAGATAGAAGAATAGATAGATAGATCATACTATCCAACTTTTGAAAGTAAAAAAAGCAGGACACTTAAAGGTGTGGCGCGCTATGCGCGCCGCGACAAAAAAAAATTACATAACTACGCCCCTCTTGATGGTGAGCCACGCCCCCTTTGAAAAAGCCACACCTACGTCACCTAACTGTGTTACGACTCTGGATGAAAGCTGGGTTTTGGCGTCACCCATCTTTCCTGGACTGTCGGTTAGCCTATTCAGCATCCAGGAGAGTTGGGAGACACCGTCAAACTGTGCCTTCACCTAAACCATTAAATTACAATTAATATTTCCACCATACAGTGATTATACAGTGGTAGACACCAGTGTACACAGGCTCTGCAGACACTAAGTGTTACAGTTCATAACAGTAAGGACCCCCGGG